>BRDA01004040.1:0-20843 GCA_036984385.1 Crenuchus spilurus | reverse complement strand
TTTTACAAATGTTAAACATTTTATTATCACAAAAAATGTTTGTCATTGATTTATTTTAACTTTTATTTTATTGAGCATGCATTGTGACTGTACAAACCCCCCCCAAAATTCTGAATTTTCAGCTTTGTTAGATCACGGTCACAATTTATTTAGTTTTTCACTGGAGCTACGAGGTTAATAGAGCAAGTAATGAAAGTTCTGTTAACCTTCTGGATTTGGCTCTTTCGCCAATCGGGACAAAACTACAATTCTGCAAAAAAATTATTAGAAACAAAGCTAAACATACCCCGGAAACCTTAAAAGGTTTACTTTTTAAATATATATAGCTTGAATCAAAATATATTTTTTTTGTATTTGTCAGAGGAGCTTAAATAAGCAGAGACACATTTGAGAGTGAGTCAGACAGCTATTTAATATTTTCCCGCCAAATGATGCGATCTGGGCGGCATGGTGGCTTAGTGGTTAGCACGTTCGCCTCTCAGCGCTGAGGTCTTGGGTTCGAGTCCACATCTGAGCGGAGTTTCCATGTTCTCCCCGTGTCTGCGTGGGTTTCCTCCGGGGTCTCCGGTTTCCTCCCACAGTCCAAAAACATGGAGGTCAGGTGAATTGGCTACTCAAAAAAAAAAAAAAAAAAAAAAAAAAAAAAAAAAGTCTGTGTGTGTATGTGTGTGCATGTGTGTTCACCCAGCGATGGACTGGCGCCCTGTCCTGGGCTTAGTTGAATAGTGTAATGCCCTGCCCTGCGGCCTGTGAGGGGATAGGGGATTAACCGCGACCCTGATAAGGATTAAGCGGGTGTGAGAATGAATGAATGAATGATGCAATCTGTCATTCATATGATAATAACATGGTAATTCTGGACATTCCATTGGTGGATTACTGGCCGTGGAATGTGAACTGAACAAAGACCTCTCACCTGAGTGTTCACACACGTCTCATAAATATTAAATGTAGGTTCAGTGGCTGAGTGTTTTATAAATAAAATCACATATAATTTCTAAAAACTGTAATGAGCAGTGTGTAGCCAACACCTCTGTTTATTCAGTTCTGAGCTCAAAAGTTTTGGTTAGAGTTTTCACAATATATCGGCACATCTGAAAACAGGTTTTTGGAAAGTCTAGTTTAGAGCAGATTTAATCAATATATAGATTTATGACACTTTTACTGTATTGACATGGTTGTTGCTGAGTTTGTGCTGAACAAAAGCCTGTGTAACACTTGAGGGAAAAATAATTTGAGAAGTGTAATTTGTAAAAAAGTCAAGCCATGTCAGATTAGAACAGAGTGTCTGAAATACCCTCAAACTCCAGGGGGTTAAACCTCTAGGCTTAAGTCACTATTACCTTCAGTTACAAATGTAGCATTAGAGAGCAGGGGCGAATGTTGTCATTTTAGGGCCTTTGACAGTAGACAGGAACAGGGCAACTGGATTATACTAGTGCATCTCAAAAAAATAAATATCTTGGAAAAAGTTCATTCATAAAGGGAAACATTTCAAGTCTTTGTTTTACTGTTAATGAATTTTTGAATAAATTACTATTCAAACAGTATCAACATTAAAGCAAAAAAAGCTTAAAATATGTCACTGTGCATGCAATGAATATATAATATATGGCATTTACCTTTTTGAATTAAATTAAACATGTAAACTTTTTAATGCACCTTAGTGTTCACTAATATTTGTGTTCCAGGTGGGTCAGATGCAGATCCTGAGGCTGCAGATTGCCAATGAGTTGAACTATTCTTGCAAGTTTGACTCCAAACATCTCACTGCAGCTTTGGAGAATTTGAACAAGTTAGTTGCACTTTTTATGCCAATTAAATAGCTTAAAATTACATATTTTCACCTAAATAGAGGCTGTTATTTAAAATGGAGTACACTTACACACTGCTTATGTAGTTGCCAATGAAATTAACTTGAGTCCACCACTGTGTAAGCAGACATGCTCAAAACATTTAGCAGGATATGTAAGTAAAAATGTAGTTATATATACTGAAAATAATAATAATAATAATAATAATAATAATAATAATAATAATAATAATAATTATTATTATTATTATTATTATTATTATTATTTATTAATAATAGTAATTCATAATACTAACATTAACCTGTAAAATATAATGTGAAAGGAAAAAGAGCAATAAAATGACACATTTTCTCATCAATTTTTGCAGGTCTCTGCTAGCTGATATTGAAGCTCATTACCAGGATCCAAGCCTGCCTTATCCCAAAGAGGAGAACACGCTCCTCTATGAGATCACTGCCTATTTGGAGGCAGCAGGGGTACACGACCCTCTGAACAAAGTCAGTAATAGGCAGCACTAAACCCTTTAACCATTTTAGTCACTACTGGTATTTAAAATGTGAGCCAGACAGAACACTTTTGATGAACAAGCAACCATTTGGAAGCAAACACATGGATCACTCTGTGCCATTATGGTTTAACTGTTCCTGTTTTGCTCTTCTGATTTTTAGATCTACATCACCACGAAACGCTTGCCATACTTCCCCATCGTCAACTTTCTCTTCCTCATCGCTCAGCTGCCCAAGCTCCAGTACACTAAAAACCAAGGTTCATCTCACTGTACACCAATTACAATCATTACAGACAAGTTAACCAACTCATTTGTACATTGAGGAAAGATTTTGAGCAAAAATAACTTGTTCTACTATATACTTCAGTGAATAATATATACTTCAGTGCAGGGGTGCACAATACGTTGATTGCGATCTACCAGTCGATCACAAAGGTAGTGTGGGTAGATCGCATGGCATTTTAAAAAATAGACGTCAGCCTATCATCCGTCCTTGCTATAACACATGTCACTTGATTGACGTACAGGGAGACTGGTCGAGCACATGGCAGGATTCCAAGCCGCTCAATCTGAAAATCCTGTTTCACTTTAGACCGCCCACAAGCTCATTCGATTGGTTCTGCCGTTATTGGTAACGTGTGATTGACTGTCTCCGCTATCGCTTCATAAAACAGCATCTGGACTTGTAAACCAGCATTTTTCAAGTTGGCCAGCAGTCCGTGTTCTCCTGTCACTGTAAGCTGCTAACATGTATGTTTGTTCTGCCTGTGCAAGAAGACTAAAACTGACCATTTCCATACGGAGTGGAGGAGGACTTTTTTGTCATTTTTAAGTGTGTTTGCCTTGACTGCATTATTCGGCATCAGCCTTTTCACACATGAAGATCATTAAGACCAAGTATCGAATGATCATTTGGAGGTTTGCTTGAGGCTTGCTATCAGTAACTACTGTCCAGACTATGAATCCCTCACTGATTCCATTCAGTGCAAGTCATCAGAGTAAAGTAGGCAAATGGCAAAACATGTACACAGTTGTATTGTGTAATATGGGTTCCTGTAGTTATTCAGTACACCAGCATACAATCTACACATAAATTGTTAGTATATTTAAAAATAAATATATGTCTTGCATTTTTATAGTAGGTAGATCATTTTGATTTAGTCATTAGATAAGTAGCTCGCAGCCTGAAAAAAATGTGTGCACCCCTGCTTCAGTGTATAACTGGGTGATATGGCCAAAATTTTTCTCACAATAATTTTTTTTATATTGATCAATCTCAATAATTATCATGATATAAAATTTTCTAACACTGTCATAGTTTTAAACAACATTTTTCTAAAAACATCAGACTAAAAACATGAAATGTTACTATTTAAAATATTAAAATGTTTATTGCCAGAATATGAACACAGGAACACAGAATGCAAATTACTCAAATACACAGTTAAATATTTCACTGAAACTAAACTTAGTAAATTTACATTTTGATTCCCCTGCCCAGAAGAGGTCCAGGCTTGTTTGCTCCTGTTCCAGTTGTTTAAAGCCTCTTGATGATGATTATGATGATGAAGAAGAGAGGATAAGAGAAATAGGCCTCTGTGTCACGTCATATTTATACCCCAGGGAAACTGGAAGTGATCAATTACTAATCAAATGTTCCTAGTTACTCTGACTAGCTTTATAAACTACAGTAGAAATAACAGAAATGCTTCAATTACATTTATTTTCTAGGAATTGTTAGAGGTGCCAATAATTGTGGAACGGGTGATTTTATGAAAAAAAAATGTTTGTTTATTTTTTAAATCGGAGTTAAAGGTTACATATTTCTACAATTTTCAGTGTAAGATTTTTAATTATTTATTTAATTTATTTATTTAATTTATTTATTTTATTCTATGACGGTTTACATTTTTGGATTAAATTATGGGCACAAATGAACTTTTCCCAATATATTCACATTGTTGAACATGCACTAGTAATCACCAAATGTACATGTTATTTGTATGAACATTGACCAGTTAAATGCCATCCTTGAAGTGTGTTTTTTGTCTCTGCAGGTATGACGTGCAGAAGGGCGACTGACCCTGTTGATTGGGTTCCACTGGTTCTGGGTTTGCTGACCCTTCTGAAACAGTTCCACTCTAGATACACCGAGCAGTTCCTGGCTCTCATTGGTCAGTTCATCCGCTCCATTATGGAACAGTGCACCAGGTAAGACTGGACCTACACACTGTAGGATGATTCAGCCAAAAATCAAGAGTGGCATGTGAAGATTTTGATGAAGAACATAACATTCTATGAGGAATCTGTGTAGACAACCTTTGGGCCTAATAACTACCTTACCAATTAGCTCTGCTGTATCTGCACGATGAAATCATCACACACGTGGCTCAAGTCATTTTTAAATTTAGATGTAATCTCGCATTCTTTTGTGATTTTAAAAAAAAATATATTTCATATTATTATCAATAGGAACATACTCACATAAATCATCTAATAATGTAGAGGAAAAGGCATTAACATGGTTATGTGTGGTTTATATATTGTGATGCTAATATGGGGACAGAAGCTTCTATTATTTGTTGCCTACAGTAGCCCCGTGCATCAGTGTAAAAGTTAAGAACTTCCGACATCAAACATCTTGGTTGATCAACTAATATTTAGTTAGCACGCAGACACTGAAAATCACAAAACATCCCGGACTCATTGACTATTAGTACAAAGGAGATGCAGCAATGCTTTGGAATGTAAGTGGTTGGATTATTAAAACGCAAAAAAATCAACCAGTTTCATTTCTAATCCACCAATCGGGGAGCAGTATTCTGAATCGACATGACGTCAGTTTTATATAAAAGACTGCACACGCGGTAGCTCATTTGCTCTATTTCTGTCAAGTGCTTGTGAACTCTATCTATCTATCTATCTATCTATCTATCTCTCTATCTATCTATCTATCTATCTCTCTATCTCTCTATCTCTCTATCTCTCTATCTATCTCTCTATCTATCTCTCTCTCTATCTCTCTATCTCTCTATCTCTCTATCTATCTAAATGGCCTCCTTTGAAGAATGTGAAATATAAAACATATTCTGGTTTAACAATTTTTTGTTTACTAAATAATTCCATATGTATTTCTTCATAGTTTGGATGACTTTATTAATTTACAATGCAGACCATTTTAAATAATGAAAAAGCACTGAATGTGCAGAAGGTGTGTCCAAACTTCTGACTGGAACTTCTAAAAATGTAATGTCCAATATGATAAATTAACTGTGTTTAACTACACAGTCAAAAGATTCCAGACATGCCATCAGATGTGGTTGGAGCCCTGATGTTTTTGGAGGACTATGTGCGCTACACAAAACTGTCCAGAAAGGTGAGATATTGCATCTGATTTTCTAAGCTAATAAAAAAAAGCTTCCAATAGGAAACTAGTGACCACTGACTTTGTGGAATAAATGTATCTTCTGTTCTTTGCAGGTGGTTGAAGCTCATGTCCCAAGTTTCATTTTTGATGAATTCAGAACTGTGCTGTAATTGTTCATCCACAATAATAATTATGTAGTTTGCCTTTAACAAATCAGCAGATCATTTGTGGAACCATTTTGCCTTTTTTTCTTAAAGCACTAATAATTAGTTGGTTAATTATGAAGTTTAATAACATCTTCATATGAAACATATTTCATACTTCCATTGTTATGATAGCTATACCACATGTATAGATGTTCTTATAATAAAATGTTATAAACAATTTCTGTGGCCATTCATTTGTGTACAAGCTAAAGTGACTGTAAAGTAAGTCCATATTAAAACAATTACACAGATATAATGTCAACGAAAGTTTTATTTTGTATTAAATATATTACAATACTGAATAACTGTAAGAAAAAAATATGGGCATTGAGCATTTTATTGTTAGTTTATATACAGCACACTTTGAAAGAAAACAGCCATGTAGAGACTTAGCATTGGTTTAGGTAAGAACAAAAGTTAATGAAACAGAAAAAACAATGTGTTGGAGTAACGTAAGGCATTTAGCAAACGGCGACCACAAACAGCACACTGTTGATGAGATTTCTTCTCATTCTCCAGTTGAAACCATCCTGACATTGTACTTATTAGAATGCCTTGTACATAGTAGTAGTATATGGATTGAATGGACCTACACATGCTTACTCTGTCATGGTCTGGAGGAGTTTGTGGCTTGTGTCGTCCACAGCATTTGTTTGGAGCCTGTAGCACTGTGCTCTTCAGTTACATTCAACAGTGTTTGTCTGGCTTTTACACAGGAATGCAAAGCAAGTTCTCTGAGAAGCTGAACAGCAGGTACCGGTGCCAAGTTTTATAGTTTGACCTTTCAAAGCTCCGCCCATATTTTCTCATGCTCCGCCTCTGTTTTTTTTTTTATTTTATTTTTTTTATTTATTTATTTTTTTTGTAGCAACAATTGCAAAGTTGTACAAAAATTTACAGAGCACTGTGGAAAAAACGCCATTCAACCTAATGTGACTTTGAACTAAATATCTATTAGAAGTCTCAGTAGGTTCAGTGTTAAGTTCAGGAGGAGGGCACGGCGGGGCTGGGCTCTCGTGCCACCCTTAATGAGATGCTGCCCATTATCGCCCATATAAGAAACTATCACTCAACTGGAGCAACATTAAACAAATACTGAGTAGGAGATTTTTCATTCTGTTCTCCCACATTCTGTAAAGCTTGTCCAACCTAGCAACAGTTGTTGAGATTAGTGTATTTGTGGGTGGAGCTAGCATAGGTCAATTACAGTGGCTGACACAAAGATGACCCTCAATGGTCAAGGGTAACCATGAGTATTAGGACAGTTTGGTGTTGGAAGTATTGCTTAAGATGTTTTTTGGTGCCTTTGGATTCAGCCTTCAGCAAGACCACATCGAGCCATGCACATACACTGCCCAGATAAGAGAATAAAAGTTATGTATGAGTGTGAGAGCGAGCATTAAATCATATGCACACAGGCTGCAAACAGAAACACTGGGGAAATGATCAGGTTTGTTTCCCATAGTGTAAAAAGGCAAGTGTTCACAAAATAAGAGTCCCCAAAATATATCTCGCTAAATCTGTTTACACAAAGAACTACTTTAGTCGTAATAATAATAATGCACTTAAAACTTCTGTCAGGATTAAATGTGAATGTGTATAAGATTACGGGGTGAAAAAAAAACATTACAAACAGTTCTTACGTGTTTGGACATCGGTTTACTGTTTACACAGCAGGAAAGGAAATCGGTGCCCACATTGAGAAACAAAACGCATCAGTACAGACACAGGCTTTAGTGAGCATGAGGGCTATTTACAGATGAAGACCAGGAAGCGGGCTTACCTTACACACTACAAATACAATACTGAGCACACTCAATGAGCTGATTCTTAAAGGAATTAAAATGCTCTGTCTTCTGCATCTCTATTACTGATACATTTCCCTGAAGAGAACTGGAAACCTGTTGAGAACTACATTATAGAAGCCAACGGGCAGTTTAATCTGAATGTGTTTAATATACTTATTGTTATTGTATAACACAAAATCAAGACTATAGCTGGTACATACTAAAGCTGTTCTAATTCAAATTCAGTAAAACAGTAAAAAAAAAAAAAAAGCAGTTGAGGTTCAATCCTAGCCCCTTTTTAGGGGTGTTAATTTGAAACCAAGTACCCCTAAAATAGTCCGTTATTAATGTGTTTACCTCTCATAAGCTGGAACTTAAAGCTAATTATAAAACAAAATAATAATCTGTAGAAAGTACATGGTTTTAAATAAATGTTAAAAAGGAAAAAACAGCAACCCCCCCCCCCCCCCTGCCGATTCACCAATAGTATAATCCACTCTCCTCCCCCTCCTTCGCTTCACTCCGGTGTGAAGTCTGCAGTCTGTTCTACCCAGGAGTAAAGTTTAGCATATCTGAACTATTAAAAACCTATTTAACACATTTCACCTGCTTCTAAATATTCCTCAACACCAACAAATGCCTTTTCAGCTCCCACAGTAAGCAAAACACAACGCACCACTACTTAAAATGTCACTGACACGGACGACAACCTTCTGGGTTGCCAGGTCCTGAAAAAATCTCCACATAGCCTGTCCTACAGAAGCTGAAACTAGTTCAAAATCTGCCGAGTTACAGACGTTTGAGGAAACTATTAACTATTTTAATACTATAAAAGTATTTTTGCATTGTGCATGTTATTATAATTCATGTTGGTGTTCAATATCAGAATTGTAAGTTAGATTTTTATTGGCCTTAAATTAATATCCAAATTTTTCTCTCTGCTCTTATCTACATTATTAGATTCCATCCCACTGAATCATCTAAATTTGGGAATTCTACACGTCACCATTTGCTCTTCACCCTCAGCTGATCACAGCCTGATTTGAGCTCCTCAAAAATGTTTTCCTTTTCTGTGTTACTGTGATTTTTTGGCAGCCATGGTCATTTTGAAAGTAGCCAAAATACCTGCACTTTGAAACTTCCACATTTTTACATACAGCTGTACTTTCAAAATAAACCAGTTTAGCAGCAAAACAACTCTGTACACATTCCCTACATTTTCTAGCATTTAAAGAAATGAGGGAGCAACTCAGCCCACATCACCGCTGCTAAAAACTACCACAAACTCCCATTTTTGACACAACAAATTACAAATGACAGAGATGAGTGAAGAACTCATGAACTACAAAAATATATTCCATATAAACATTTAAAAAAAGAATTCAACTTTCCACTGGCTTCTGTGGTACGTTTTTGAGTCAACAGGTTTTCTGTTCTTTTCTGTTTGAGGAAAATTTATTAAAATTACCGTTTGTGCTAAGCGACAGCACAATACAGACACAATAGAGATCAGGATGATGCTGGATTCCTTTAAAGCTCTGAGTGGATGCATGAATGTCGGTCATACACCCTCACAAGGCTTCTTTCATAATCACTGGCAACTTTCATGTTGTAAACTAATGGCAAACACATCTTTGTATTAAATAAAAGAATCCCAAAATGATAACAGATTAATGTTATGACCTGATCTACAATAAGACGGGAGAGAAATTTCCAAGGGATACACCACAACAGACTGTTCTACAGTACTCTGAAGAACCTGAAGGATGTGAGAAAATTTCAGCCTATTTTAGTGTTACATTCACAGGACCCTCAAAGGGTGGCTGTCTTTTCCCTAGTCTGACTTTTTCCTAATCCATAACACACTTACAGACCCGTCTTCAGAACAGCTCCCAGCACTGCCAACTACTACAACCTTTCAAAAGATACATTTATTACACATGGAGCACTTTCAGCGCTGTTATTCCTCATGGAAGTGAACAAATTCACTCCAGTGTCCATCAGTAATGCAGCGCCCAATCACAGCGAAGCATCCAAAAAACAATAACCAGCTAATGTTATCATTCCGCCATAACCTTTGTAAGCACAGCAACATAGTTTATTCATGAGGGCAAACTACAGATATCGTCAAACATGAGTAAAGAAACTAATTTCACATTTTTAATGGCTGAACTGGAGGATCAGAATAGTCAAAAATGGAAATGAAGAAGGCAGATTTGACGGACACTCCTGATCCACAAAGAACATACAAACATAAATTCACACATGTCTTCTAGAGCCTACCATCTTCAAGTGCAAATAAAGAAGAAAGTAAAGAAGCAAAACAGTCACACAGTTCACTCAGTGTCTGAATTATACATATTTACACAAATCTCTGAGAAAAGTAGAAAGGAACTGAACAGGAGAGTATTCATGTAAAGGGGGGCTGAATGTTGTTAGCATTAATGCACTGTATGATGAGATCAAGTGAGAAAGCCTTAAAATAAAGAAATCTTACCGGCCTACAGAACTGCCCTCTGAGACATGCGGTCCCCTAGTGTGACTGATCTTTATTAAAAGATTCTTTTTCATCATCTTCATCATCGTCGTCGTCTTTAGCACTACAATGAGTCGATAGACATGTATTCTCATGCATACAGTGGAAGTTTCTACAGTTGAACGCGTGCTTTCAAAAGCAAAAGTCACATCAGGGCTGATGACCTTCTCACATCATGGCAAACAAGGACATCAATCACAAGACATTATTGGTGTTTGGGGGCGAGGCTTTACTGTCTGTTTTACTGGGAGTAGGTTTGGGAGCGTGGCTGACTGTCTGATGCTCCGCCTCTTCCGCTGGCTCCTCTTCTCAGCGTGGCTGGAGCAGTTCCTGGCTTATACCTTTTCGGACCAAAAGCAAAGTTGCCAGTCCCATGTTGGGACGACTGCAGTGGTAGGGCAATGACAGCTGTGCTCTTTGAAAGCTCAAGGTGGGGTGGGAGGGGGAAGGGTTGCACCCACTCTCCAGTGCTTTTCGACGGACACAGCTGGTCTAGAGGAGGACTCCAAAATCAATTTTCCCCTTTCTCCGGTTGTTCCATTTCGACTTTTTTCTCATCTTTTGTTTCATGTTTTTCGCATTTGTATAAAAGCAGAGGAGAACGTAGTCCTTCAGGAGATTTTGCAGAGCATTTGAAGGAGATCTTCTATATTGATGTCTCCCACAGCTGAAAGAGACAATTTAGCAAAATATGAAGTCAAAGATATGCAGATTTGTAATTTTTTCCAGGTGTTTTTTTGTTGTTGTTGTTGCTAAATTTGAAGCTATACAGTGCCAATCAAAAGTGAAGACACAGCTTCTGGCCATTCAGTGGTTTTTCATTACTTAAAAATGGTCAGTTTTTAAATTGTAATACTAAAGTTATCTAAACAATGAAGAAATACATATATAATTATTTAGTAAACAAAACAGTGATAAACAAACCAGAATATGTTTATATTTTACAGTCTTCAAAGTAGGCACCTCTTGCTTAGATGCAGCTTTCTTGGCATTTTCTCAGTCAGCTTTATGAGGTAGTCACCTGGAATGGCTTTTAGTTAACAACTGTGTCTTGTCAAGAGTTCATGACTTACATTTATTACCTCTTAATGTGTTTGAGACATCAGTTGTGTGTCTACTTTGAAGTAAAATCTAAAACATGTTTTGGTTTGTTTAACACTTTTAAGTTTACTACATGATTCCTTATGTGTTCCTTCATAGTCTGGATGACGTTTGACTGGTATTGTATGTTCACTTCTTCATAAAAACATGAAACACTGTAAATCTGCACAGTTCCTGAACATTTTCAGAAATGGAACCATCACAAAAATGCCTTGTGGTGTCCATGTTTTTCCTTTCCGCCATAACTCAAGTAGATATTTAACTTTTTCTTGAAAACATTTCACATTTAAAATTACAGTATAGTTCCACACATTTCTATAATTCTTTATTTAGGATCAATCTCTCAAAAAAGAGATTTTACAGTCTTTAGATGCTGTTGAGATCAGATCACAACTGATTTGCACTGTTAAGCTATATTATAAATATCGGTTTCATGTTTGAAGGCTATTATACTGTACAACTAACATAGTTTCATAGTTTGGATACCAGTTACCATCTGTAAAAGGGGAACAGAGTGAGGTGATTTTGGGTGGAGGCAGGAGCAGCATTTCACAAATTTGGAGTGTCTATGTTCTCTCTCACTCTCACACTGCTCCAGTGTAACACTGATACTGAAGAGTGACACCCGACACTCTACCAAAACTAATGTTTCTACAAGTGCATTCAGCAGCAGGCTTATCATCAGTCTTCTTCAAAGGGCTTTTGAAATAGATAGAAATGCTACATGTGCTTCATTTACATTCATAGAATTACAGATTATTAGTAATGCAACTATGACTTCTGTTTTCATGTATTAATGAGCCATTTGTTTCCATGCAGAAAATGAAAGAAACAGTTTAGACTATTGATGATTCTGCTTAAACTGCATACAGCCTAACTTACAGCTGTAAGTGTCATTTATTCTCTGGTTTAATGACAAAGTCCATAAAGAACGACTATTGGTAGCTCCTAGATTCTGGCAAACTGTTTGGGGCTCAAGATTGGAAAGCAGTTCCCCACCAACACTGTAAACACTGAGGATAGAGAGTTGTTGACCTCGACTGAGGATGTCATTGGCCTTCAGAAGGAATACATACAAGGATCTTCTCAATCCCACCTGCATGTCTTCAAGAGAAGAAGCAGAGTCTGGGGACCTTGGCTTGACTGACTCACCCATCACTTGGGCAGACATAGATAAAAACCATTTCGGTTGCAGGACCCAGGGGGTGGATGAGATCCGTCCTGGGTTTCTCAAAGCTCTGGATGTTGCAGGGTTGACATGTCTTTGCATCATTGTGTGGACATCGCGGACAGTGCCTCTGGATTGGCAGATGGGTGTGGTGGTTCCCATGTTTAAGGAACTGGACAGGAGGGTGTGTCCCAACTATAGGAGGATCACACTCCTCAGCTAAAGTCTATTCATGGGTACTGGAGAAGAGAGTGTGACTGACAGTTTCAGGAGGAGCAGTGTGAGTTTCGTCCTAGCCTTGGAAAACTGGGCCAGCTCTTCATCCTGGAGGGTGCATGGGAGTTTGCTTAACCAATCCACATGTGTTTTGTGGATTTGGAGGAGGCATTCACCCTTTTGGGGAATGCTCCAGTCACCAGATAAGCCGACGACGCTGGATGGAGTTTTATATGATAAAAAAAAGTAATAATATAATAATGATAATATAAAGTGATCACTTAAGTTTCTAAACTCTCAGAATCCTCAGAGACCTACAATAGTGTTGTAGAATTCTGATGGGTTCTAAAGAATTTCATCTCACCCTGGCACTCTGTCTGTTGGCCTTCCTCTCCTCATCGGGGAGTGGGGGCATGGGGTAGGGGTATCTTCGGCTGGAGGCGATGGAGCCTGTGGAGGAGGTCGGAGACTTGGCCGGCGACAGTGTTCTGTTGGGGGAAGATTGGAGAGAAGAAAGCCAGCATTACAGCCATGTTCCTTTCTCTGTAGAGTCACATCAGTCTACAGCACATCATGGATCAAGAACGGTCACCTCTGACCCTGTACAGAGGTCAGAGTGAGCACTTCCAACATAAGTCATCATCCAAAATCACTGACATCAACAGTCCAAGCTTCACTGCCCAAAGGCAACAGAATTCTACACTTGTAGCACTACAGCAGTGTTAAAAAGGTCCAGATCAGATATGCCCCCTACTGGGGGATTCAGACAACATCAATGGACGTGATGAGGTGAATCAGGACGGACCAGATGACCCTATTAAACATTACACAGAGTATGGGTGCTGATCTCATGATAACACAGACAAAGCAGAACACATGCAGAAAGAGCAGAATAGAAACTTTTGTGGGAAAGAGAAAAAAAGCCAGAAAAAGAATCTAAACTCAAACAGCATACAGCTAATCATTACAGATGATGCACTGTAGTGAGTGTAATTTCTTTCTTTCCCATTGTAGTAGTAGCCAGTTAGCCAATCCCATCCATTAGGCATCTCCCCATCACTTTTGGACTGTCGCTCTAGGAGGGTGAAGACAAGCACAAGCCTCCTCCGTTGCGCGTGATGCACCTCTTTTCAAACTACCGCTGAAACACCGTCACTGGGAAGCCAACACGCTTGGAGGAAAGCGCAGGATTCCCAGCTCCGAATGGACCAATCAGTAGATGTTGGACATTGCAATGTGGGACTGATAGGGAGAGAGAGCGCCATCTACCCACCCAGAGAGAGCACTGCCAATTTTTGGGCTCTGGCTGCTGATGGCAAACAGCATGACCGGGATTCGAACTCGCGATCCTTTGATCATGGTGTCAGTTCTTAGCCTGCTGAGCCACTCAGGGCCCCTGTGAGTGTAAGTTCATATGGGGGTACTAATGTATTCATGAACAGGTTACCTAATTTGGTGATGAGTGTAGTATCATCATATTCCTGCAGTATATGTAATAAACATGTTTTAAAATGAGTGCATTCACTGCAGATAATTTATTGACTAGTGTTATCTATAAAACATGGAACAGGAAAAATTCAGCAACACATTTATGATCAACGGGCAAATGATGCAAAATATGCAAAACATCCTCCACTAAATGGACTGTTGACATTTTTCTCTTTCTCTACTTCACATTCATCAGCTTGATTAGTTTATGGGGAAAAGGATCTTGATTCCAGACAGAACAGGTCAAAGGTGTAATGGTGCTTGAATGACTGTGAGCCTTTTAGAATGTTCTATATTTCAGCAAAATTGACCTAAAACTTCATCATATTGTCACACAAGTCCTAAAAGTAGATAAAGAGAACCAAATCAAGCAAATGAGACAAAAATACTAGATTTGGTCATCTATTTTTAGAGGAAAATAATCCAATATTGCATGTCTGTGAGTGGCAAAAGTATATGAACATTTGCTTTAAGTATCTGGTGCAGCAATAACTGCAATAATGATTCCATGAACTGCTTGCTTCAGATCCTTGATTAAGGTCAACGATTCGGCCCTTCCAAAATGCTCACGGACAGATGACCTGACATTTTCCTTTAAAATTAGTTGATATAATGTTGAATTCATTGTTCCATCAGTGCTGGCAAGCCATCCTGGCTCAGATGCAGCAAAACAGGCCCAAACTATGATACTACCACCACTGTGTTTCGATTGTTCTGCCTTTCTGAAGAAATGTATTATTTTAATTCATTTTCTAGAGCGGTTTACCTTTAAGGGGTTACATGCTGCCACCTTGTAGACATTTCGCATAACTGTTAATAACAAAAACACTAGCTCCGGCTATTCCTTTATTGTAGTGGTAGCAGAAACCACATCATCTCATGCTAAAGTTTTCTGTTCTGAAAAGCATCACAAACGTTTGAGTTCTGGACATTATTTGTCTGTAAGTTATGTTTTTGTGTTAGTAGACAAGATTTAACTTAGGTAATTTAGCACTACATCAAATATTTAGGTTTATGTAGCTTGGAAATGTGTTGAACTGTTTAGCCATGCTAGCTCAATGTGGACCATAAGGGGTTAGCCATAGCATGTTAATACTTCAAGTAAACACAAGAAAAGTACGCCTTGTGGAGTCTTTTGAATATCAGCAACTTTAGTCAAGACAAAGGGTTAGCTAGCTGTCTAGTTCTGCAAATTCAGAACGCAGCACACAGATGATGTTTTTATGATAGAATACAGTGTTTTCCGTTCTCCAAACAACATTTCTCAAGCCACAAAGATCGACTTTAGTTTGCCAGTCAAAAACATGTAATACTGGGTCATTTTTCTTAAAAATAAATGACCAAGTCTAATATTTTTTGCCTCATTTGTTTGATTTGGTTCCCTTTATCTAGGCCTTGTGTGACAATCCGATGAAATTATTGGTTAAGACATACAGGGCGTTATAAAAGATTCACAAACTGTACATTCAGTGGTCACTTTATTTGAAACCTCTCTCTTGTTGCTCCACCTTATAGAGGTACTGATGTGGACACAATTTGTTTTACTCATCCTCTAGTACTTTTCAGTGCTCAGTTGATGACCATTGACGCTCTTGACCACTGGCAGTCTAGCAGTGACATGGACATGTGTAAAAACTTATCACTTACACTGATTAACTCGTATTATCGTATTATTATTAGGACAAACGAGGTGGGTGTTTGTAATAAAGTGCTTAGTGAATGAACAGACGGGGTGGGTGTATATGTATGTATGTATATATATCACAATGTTTTAAATATTGTTCATTTTTGATTCATTTTGCTGATTTTCCTTTTATCTGTAATCACTGGAGGGATGTCCCTAAATCCACCATCATCGATCCAGAACTAGAGGAAAAAAAAAACCTGACCAGCACTGACAAAAGAAAAATAAAAGCAAAATAAGAAAAGAAAGTAAAAATAATAAGTGAACAGGGGGAGGAATACAAAGCAGTCTGAGATAATACCTAATATAGTGTCCCTCAGTGTTTTTATTGACATCTTCGACCCATTTAGTTACATAATACTCTGTTTTGAAGCAAGGGGTTAAATACCTGCAGGAGGAGGTGGGGGAGGAGCGATGGTGAACACAGAAGGAGAGAGAGGAGGTGAGAAAGAGTGGAGGAGGAGGAACAGGTGAAGAGAAAGAGAGAAAGAAGGAGTTGGTAAAAGACAGCAGAGCACAGCACCCACATTCCCTACAGCCCACCAAGATGCAAGTGAGAGAGAAGGACAGAATGATGGAGCTGGCTGAACAGAATCCACAGATTAGAGATATTACAGCATTCATTCTCTAATTTGACTGAATCCTTATGATAAGAGCAGAAGTGCTCACAGCAAATCAAAAAGAGCTACATGTTATGTTCAAGACTCCAACCCTCAACCAAATCTCTGTCTGCTGTATCTGTAGCTTATGGCCAGCATTCATAAGCAGGGAAGAGAAAACCTGTTGACTCAAAACTCACTTTTATTAGATATTGTTTAATAAATGATTCGATTATGTGGGCATTTTATTAAAGCTGTACAGTTTTATCTTCCTTTCATCCACTAGGAACATAGTAAAGAGGAAGTTCTGGCCACTTTTGCTTCAAAAAAGATGATGGCATCCACACAGATCAAGCAGAGTAGGTAAAAACTCCACCCATATCACTGGCTAGTATGTACTGACATTAGGCTCTTAGTCAAGGGCATCCCAGGAGGCCACCAGTTCAATAGCATCAGTTATGTGATGTGTAATCTACAAGCACTGAAAGATTCCCACTTACAAGACAACAAGTTGTGTAGTGTGAAAAGCACAACAATCTGATGACTGTAAGTGATGTTGTGTGAACCTGACAAAAGAGCCTGGTTTTACACACACAAGAGAATTAAGATCTCTTAGCTAGGCACCATGCCTGAGCTGGGTGGGGCACACTGGGCTAGAAGCCTTAATGGAGGTTCCTTCTCTTCAACATTTAATAGATCTGATCCTTTCTAATGCCACCCAGGTGCTTGTCCAGTCTCTCGTCAAGGCTTGACTACTGCAACTCACTCCTGGTTAGTTTTCCTATGCAAGCCATCAGGCCCCTGCAGCTGACCCAGAGTGCAGCTGCTCAGCTGGTCTCTTCAATCAGCTCAAGTTCTCTCACATCACTCCACTGCTGAACTCACTTCACTGCGTCCTGTAGCTGCTCGCATCAGATTTAAAACCCTGACGCTTGCCTACAAAGCAAATAATGGACCAGCCCCTCCCTACATAATGGCAATGGTCAAGTCTCTAGCAGCACCTCAAACCCTTTGAGCTTCTAGTACGGCTCGGCTTGACCTGCCATCCTTCAAGACACGTGGATGACTGGCATCAAGACTCTTCTCTGTCCCAGCACCCAGGTGGTGGAACAAACTCCCACTGACTGTTCAGCAGAGTACCTCACAGTTCTAACAGTGTCTGGACTGAAGAGTAGTTTGGACTCTAATCTGTCTGTACTAGCTGAGATAATTCTCATAATACAAACAAAGCTCTGTTGTACGTCACTCTGGATAAGAGCGTCTGCCAAATGGCGTAAATGTAAATGCTAAAGTAAAGGTAGAGTTAGAAAGTCTTCTCACTAGCCTTTTTATTTATTTGGTTTTTGGTGCCTGGTGACTGTGTTTATTTGAGACATAGTGTAGAAATATAGCACGTTTTGGGCTCAAACTAGTGTTTCTGTGTCGTCTCTGAGCCAACCACCTGGTCATTGCAGCAATGTCCCTCCCCCAAGGGGTGTGTCACAATGTATATTCACAGAATATACATATAACCTGTCATAGGTGTAAAGGGAACTATAAGGTAAAGTAGCAGCTGACTGCACAGATACAGTAAACAGAGATTAGGTTGAAGTCTTTAAAACTTCAGCTGATGCCTAATGACACTAATCACCTGTACGTTACAGCAGTAAAGACTTAACGTTAAACAATGCGCTAATAACTGTTCCTATATAGCCTAAACACCACACCCCTGCTACATATGTGATGTGTAAGTGAAAGGGTCAGTTGCATTTTGGTTTTGGTGGTCTGTTTCCTGTATATAACATGCATTCACTGAGAAGAAAAAGAAAGGTGCGCACTGTCAGAGCAGACTTCCAGTTTCATTCATACAGATGCTGAAACACGTGCATGTCACTCTCAGCGTGCTTATCACTTCAAACATCAAACCCAGTAGAATGAAAAATATATAAAGTGAGCTTGTAATAGCATTTCAATACATGCAGTGAAATCCAACATTTTACATTTTAAATAAACATCCAAGTTAGCTTCTTGCATCTTTAGGATTTGAGCTAAACATCATCTCAGTGTGCATGCAAAACCAGAGCAGCAGTGTTGTCCTCTGACTGAGGGTGATGCTGTAAGCATTATTACTGCTGGACTACAATCAATGTGGACTGTGACTTACTCTGTAGAGTTGGAACGAGGACGGAACTTCTTTCCTTTCAGCTTCTTACGGTTACCGCTAATGTTTCCTACAAACAGACAAGAATGGTGATCAAGTTTAGAGGAAAAATTTATTTAGGCTCATCAAATATACAGGAACACAGAGAAGCAAGCTATCCATCAAACCATCCATCCATCCTCTGGTCACAGCCCCATGTTTGTCTTTATGCCTTCCATGCGCTCCATTATGTCCCCGCCCTAGTTCCTCCATCATGTCTTGTCATTGTGTTCACTTGTTCCCTGTTTTCCCACAGCCCTGGTTCCCCGTTCCATGTGATTATGTTTGGTTTAAATGTTCCCTTGTGTTTCACAGTCCTCATCAGTCATTGTCTTGTCTTGTCAGCCAAGTCAAGTTCAAGAGTGGTTCACAACCAACAGTATTTACATTAATAAAGAGAGATGTCGCGCCCGGCATTCATCTCTACACCTCCCATCCATCCATCCATGTGTCTTTTTATATATGATTATCAATAACATCTGATTTTGATTAAGTGTGTAATTGCCTAAATGGATAAGCTGCCCCTATATTACCCAGAATCATAACCTCCTATACTCACACTACAATTTAAATAGTGTACTAGACACCTAACTCCATTTTTAGATGTCAATATTTTGGGAAAAACAACATGATAAATAATATCTTTACTTAGTAGTCTTTTAACTTTTGATTTTTTTACTTTTACTAATGATTGTTTTGACCAAATCTGCGTTCACCACTTTTAAATGTAAGATAAATAAGCTAAAATCAGTGGATTTGTTGTATTCATACACAATACTAAAACCAACAGCAGTGGAGAAAGCTGAGAACATTCCTTAATAAGACGTTTATAACACAGTATTTTAAATCATTTATCTCCATATCTGTAATTTTACTGATATTCAATTAATTAAATTTCTATGAGCAGATCTAATAGAAAGTAAACATGAATCTTTTTCACTTTCTAGAACATTTTACGTTTTTTTGCAGCTCCTCACTAAGTATTTGAAACCTGTGCAGCTCCACAGGACTACTGTATACAATTGTGCAACAATTTGGTCTCTAATATTGAAAATACTGAACAACTTTTGAATGGTAGTGTATTTGGTGTGTTACCTTGCCACGAGTTGCTCCTGGGTCGTCCGTTTTCACAGATGTCAGAAATGTGTTTGGCGTCTGGGATTCTCTCACTCCAGGAATGGGACAAACCATTAGACCTTCAGACCAAAGCCACAAACCCACAACTTATTACTGCAGTAAGAGCATCAAGCCATGCCTTATACCAGACTACAGCTGGCTAAAGCAATCACAGCAGACTAATCTTAAAGGAACAGCGTGATAATAAACCAAATGTACTGAATTTTCCCCATTACCTCAATACTGGATCAGTCAAGACATACAGTAGTGTGAAAAAGTGTTTGCCCCCTTCCTGATTTCCTGGTTTTTTGCATATTTGTCTCACTTAAATGTTATGGAACATCAAACCAATTTAAATATTAGTCAAAGACAACAGAAGTAAACACAAAATGCAATTTTTAAATGAATGTGTTTATTATTAAAGGAGAACAAAATCCAAACCTACATGGCCCTGTGTGAAAAAGTGATTGCCCCCTAAACCTAATAGCTGGTCGGGCCACCCTTAGCAGCAACAACTGCAACCAAGCATTTGCTATAACTTGCAATGAGTCTTTTACAGCGTTGTGGAGGAATTTTGGCCTACTCATCTTTGCAGAATTGTTGTAATTCAGCCACATTGGAGGGTTTTCGAGCATGAACGGCCTTTTTAAGGTCACAACATCTCAATAGGATTCAGGTCAGGACTTTGACTAGGCCACTCCAAAGTCTTAATTTTGTTTTTCTTCAGCCATTCAGAGGTGGACTTGCTGGTGTGTGCCCAGTCTCTTTCTGATGGTGGAGGCATGAACACTGACCTTAACTGAGGCAAGTGAGGCCTGCAGTTCTTTGGATGTTGTTGTGGGGTCTTTTGTGACCTCGGATGAGTCGTCGCTGCACTCTTGCGGTAATTTTGGGCAGCCGGCCACTCCTGGGAAGGTTCACCACTGTTCCATGTCTTCATCATTAATGGCTCTCACTGTGGTTCGCTGGATTCCCAAAGCTTTGGAAATGGCTTTATAACCCTTAACAGACTGATAGATCTCAATTACCTTCTTTCTCAATTGTTCATGAATTTCTTTGGATCTCTGCATGATA
>BRDA01004038.1:15744-31734 GCA_036984385.1 Crenuchus spilurus | reverse complement strand
ATTTGTGAGAGGCAAAAGTATGTGAACCTTTGCTTTCAGTATCTGGTGTGACCCCCCTTTACAGCAATAACTGTAACTAAACGTTTCCGGTAACTATTCTTTAAACGTTCTTTAGTAGAACGACTTGTATGTTTAGGGTCGTTGTCTTGCTGTATGACCCACCTTCTCTTGAGATTCAGTTCATGGACAGATGTCCTGACATTTTCTTTAGAGTTCTCTGATATAATTCACAATTCGTTGTTCCATCAATGATGACAAGACGTCCTGGTCCAGATGCAGCTAAACAGGCCCAAACCTGATACTACCACCACCATGTTTCACAGATGAGATAAGGTTCTTATGCTGGAATGCAGTGTTTTCCTTTCTCCAAACCTAACACTTTTCATTCTGACTTGTCCACGTGATCTTTAGCAAACTGCAGACGAGCAGTAATGTTCTTTTTGGAGAGCAGTGACTTTCCCCTTACAACCCTGCTGTGCACACCATTGTGGTTCAGTGTTCTCTTGATGGTGGATTCATGAACATTAACATTAGCCAATGTGAGAGAGGCCTTCAGTTGCTTAGAAGTTACCCTGAGGTCCTTTGTGACCTCGCTGACTATTACACACTTTGCTATTGGAGTGATCTTTGTTGGTCAACCACTCCTGAGGAGGTAACAGTGGTCTTGAATTTCCTCCATTTGTACACAATCTGTCTGACTGTGGACTGGTGGAGTCCAAAATCTTTAGAGATGGTTTTGTGACCTTTTCCAGCCTGATGAGCATCAACAACTCTTTTTCTGAGCTCCTCGGAAATCTCCTTTGTTCATGTCATGATACACTTCCACAAACGTGTTGTGAAGAGCAGACTTTGATAGATTCCTGTTCTTTAAATAACACAGGGTGCCCACTCACACCTGATTGTCATCCCATTGATATAAAACACCTGACTCTAATTTTACCTTCAAATTAACTGCTAATCATAGAGATTCACATACTTTTGCCTCTCACAAATGTGTCATATTGGATCATTTTACTCAATAAATAAATGAGCAAGTATAATATTTGTGTCTCATTTGTTTAACTGGGTTCTCTTTATCTACTTTAAGGACTTCTGTGAACACCTGATGATGTTTTAGGACATATTTATGCAGAAATATAGAAAATTCTAAAGGTTTCACAAACTTTCAAGCACCACTGTAACCCCCAACTGCTCCACGGGCACCAGGGAAAGGAACTGCCCACAATCTCTGGGCACATTTGCTCACTGCCCCTTATTGGGTTCACTAGTGTGTGTATGCAAGTGTTTCCACTGCACATAAAGTTCAAATTCCAACCACATTGTAATGATTGTGCATTTTCACTAATATACACATTGTGAGTGCTGCTGTTACAAACGTCGGTTTACATTCACTTCTTTACATTTGCAGCGTGAATAACATTTAGGGGGGTTATAACTGTCATAAAATGACCTAGCCATGACCCTGCATGTCTGCTGATTGAGTAAATCCTCCGATAAAACAAATAAGATTGCACACCCGGTTGCACACCCATTTCCATGACACTTCATTCAGTCCTGAAACTGGAGCAAAATGATGAACAACGTTTTGAAACTGAACGTGCCACTGAATGCAGTCTGGCCAAGTTGAGTGATGTTAGAGGTGACTATGAGTTCTAGTGTTTTATAGCAACATTAGCTTAAAAGCTTCAGCCCTAAAGAAGCAATGTTTGGATTCCAAAACATGACCTTGCTGATAGACTACATTTAAGCTAAGTGTAGATATTGAGTTAATTAGAGTTTAGACTCATCTTTTAAATGGCATCTAACGTTGAACATTACTGTGTGAAGAGTGACTAACAGAAGACAATACAGAGCACAGCTAAGCGGGTGAAGTGTGTGTGTATATGTGTGTGTGTCTGTTGAGATGAGTCTTTAGCAGTGGATCTGTCTATCATTAGAGACCCTTACAGCTGACCCACAGCCCTCTGACTCCTTTCTTCCTCTCTCGCTCTGTCTGCCTGGGGCTGCACCTCAGGAAAAGTCCTAATCCCCCAGGACAATAAAACACAGATGCTCTCTCTCTCTCTCTCTCTCTCTCTCTGTCTCTCTCTCTCTCTCTCTCTCTCTCGCTCTCTCTTTCTCTCTCTCTCTCTTTCTCTCTCTCTCTCTCCCTCATAAATCTTTAATTCAGACATGGACATGCAGTGCTCCACACACACACACACACACACACACACACACACACACACACACACACACACACACACACTACAGTGTATCTAGCGCTGTGTGTATATGACTGAGGGGGCATATGGAGCACAGCTGCTGGTGGATGGACGATAAAGGCCTCTGCTGAAGCTCATTATGCAGATGTACCTGTTTGTGTGTTCTTCTCATGATTAGCTTTGTTGGCTCTGCAAGCTCTGAGCAGGTAGAATATATATTCATATTTATATTTGAAATATTGTAATAAAAAAACGTATATCCACATTCTCAGGCACTGCTGATGTGTATGTGCACCTGTACATTATTTATACACAAAAATCCTGAGTGTTTATCATATCATATATCATATCATGTCATCAGAATAAATTAGGCTTGCCAAAGTTAACGCAATTAACATGAAATAAGTTTAACGCTGATTATGTATGTATGCACTGACTGATTGATTTACCTTGTACTGACTGATATTATGTTGGTAAGTCTCATACTGCACTGCCATGAGAAGATGTTTGTAAAGGCTTACTTAAAAACAACATATAATGCAGAAAATGACTTGTTATCTTGTTATTTTGATACATTCTCATATAATTGCTTTTATTAGTGAATAAACACAGCTTAGATTTGAGAATGATGTACTTCTGAACTGTGACTTTTAAAAAACTCGGACAATGTGGGATACATAATAGCATTTTAACTTTTTAGTCACTATCCTGCCAACACTCCCTGTTTGAACCTTGCGTTCCAGACTTTGCCTGGAAATGTATCCAGCTAATGTTTCAATTTCAGTGATTTGCTTCACTCATTACTACACTGAGGCCAAGGTTGCTGTTCTTTGTGCACATTATGGTATCCAGTCCTATATGTTTCAAAACCAGCTGCGAATATTATTTGAAAGTGAAAGTAAAGTCTGAGTACGACAGGGAACCCCTCCCCAACTAGACTGAAATTCACCACTTGGGAATCCCCTTTGTCAATATTCCAGAAATTCTCCTTCACTACACAATCTGCCCTGAATGACACATCAAAGACTTTTGGCCAGTGGGTTGACTTTAGGTCTAAACACCATGGAGGATAAGGGAAATTCTATGCTGGTGGTGTTGGCTCCAAACAGGAGAATGTAGCTGAAGCCATGGCTGAAGAAAAGACACTTATACATTCCCAACTGAACCCAGTTATCCACATTTTCTCCATTTACTTCTCAATTTATCCAGCAAGCTTCTATATTCATTGATGATGTTGCTCAGTTTCTGGTCTTTCAGGCATGACATCAACATTACACATCATATCAGAGATTCATCATCTACTCCACACTACAGGATACAGATGGAATATGTTTAGTATTTACAACTCACCATCGGGCTGGATCCAACTGGGCCAAGAGCAGATTGGAGGAGTAAAGATCATACAGTGGAACATTGACTTACGAGTGAATCAACTTTCAAATTTTACAAGATACGAGCCATCAGTCGGTAGATTTTTACTTTATGATGTGAGCCGAGATCTGATTTAAAAGCAAGCCACTAGGAGTTACTAGCGAGTGTTAGTGAGACACTTGTGTCACTCATTTTTTAAACATTTTTAATGGAGGAAGAAACAAACTTACTTGGACAGGATTTTATTGAAGCACCCTCCAAGTGAAAGGAAAATTGTAAAAGTGTGTGAAGAAGAAGATGAAGATTAAGTGAAGTGAAAAAAGAAAAAATAGCAGTTAAGTTTAGCAATAGTGTATAAGCTACATTTAGCAATAAATTGTAACATTAAGTGTGTAGTTAAGTAAGCTAAGTTGAGCGATAGAGCACATAATGAAAAACTCCCCCAACCCCCTCCACCTCCGTCAGCATCTTCATCTGATCTTCACTTAATAAACCAGTTTATTTATTTACATTCTCTTTTATTATGTATTATTATTATTTATATATTATTTGTAATTTATAAAGTAAATGTTTCTTATTTTAAAACACGAAACAAATAAAATTGGTGTGGTTTTTGGGCTGGAAGAGATTAATAGCATTTCAGATCATTTTAATGGGGACATTTTATTTGAAATACGAGTAAATTGAGTTACGAGCTCAGTCACAGAACAAATTAAACTCGTAAGTCAAGGTTCCACTGTATGACAGACACCCCATACCACAGAATAATCATTCTATATGATCACCCTGAAATTATTAGACCTTTTCTGATTGTTGAGAGGGCAAATCAATTTCAAAATCAGCCTGGGAGACAGAAAACAGACATTCTACACACACACACACTATAGCACATGACTTACCAACCATACTTCTCCTAAGACTCTCCTAACGGTCACAAGACACAGAGGTTAAAGGTCATCCTACTTAATGTTCCTCTAAAGCAGTCAGGCAGGAGGTAGAGACCCACTTTCCTTTTCCTTTTACTTCTGTCTCTTTCTCTCTCTCTCTCAGACACACACACATGCGCACATACAATGGCTAACCTGATCATGTGATATGTGTTAGGTTAATTGTTAAATCCAAATAAGACCACCTTGACCTGTGGAGTGTGCTCCAAGTGCTAATCTGAACGATACACACAGTGAGATGTAGTCAGTTATACAGTTAAAGAGCAAAAATGTGCATAACAAGACAAAAGCAGGATGTGTGGCTGTTAGTCTTTTCTACAGGACTCAGGGAGAGTTTGACCTTGGGACAGATCAGAGAAAAGCATGCTTTGTGACATTCAGGTCACTCAGGACATTTAATCACTCAGTACATTCAGTCACTCAGGACATTCAGTCACTCAGGACATTTAATCACTCAGGACATTCAGTCACTCAGGACATTTAATCACTCATGACATTCAGTCACTCAGGACATTCAATCACTCAGGACATTCAGTCACTCAGGACATTCAATATCTCAGGACTTTTAGTCACTCAGAACATTCAGTCACTCAGGACATTCAAAAACTCAGGACATTTAGTCACTCAGGACATTCAGTCACTCAGGACATTTAATCACTCATGACATTTAATCACTCAGTACATTCAATCACTCAGGACATTCAGTCACTCAGGACATTTAATCACTCAGGAAATTCAGTAACTCAGGACATTCAATCACTCAGTACATTCAGTCACTCAGGACATTCAGTCACTCAGGACATTCAATAACTCAGGACATTTAGTCACTCAGGACATTCAGTCACTCAGGACATTCAATCACTCAGGACATTTAATCACTCAGGACATTCAGTAACTCAGGACATTCAATCACTCAGTACATTCAGTCACTCAGGACATTCAGTCACTCAGGACATTCAATAACTCAGGACATTTAGTCACTCAGGACATTCAGTCACTCAGGACATTCAATCACTCAGGACATTTAATCACTCAGGACATTCAGTAACTCAGGACATTCAATCACTCAGTACATTCAGTCACTCAGGACATTCAGTCACTCAGGACATTCAATAACTCAGGACATTTAGTCACTCAGGACATTCAGTCACTCAGGACATTTAATCACTCATGACATTCAGTCACTCAGGACATTTAATCACTCATGACATTCAGTCACTCAGGACATTCAATCACTCAGGACATTCAGTCACTCAGGACATTCAATATCTCAGGACTTTTAGTCACTCAGAACATTCAGTCACTCAGGACATTCAAAAACTCAGGACATTTAGTCACTCAGGACATCCAGTCACTCAGGACATTTAATCACTCAGGACATTCAATCACTCAGGACATTCAATCACTCAGGACATTCAGTCACTCAGGACATTCAATCACTCAGGACATTCAATCACTCAGGACATTCAGTCACTCAGGACATTCAATCACTCAGGACATCCAGTCACTCAGGACATTTAATCACTCAGGACATTCAATCACTCAGGACATTCAGTCACTCAGGACATTCAATCACTCAGGACATTCAGTCACTCAGGACATTTAGTCACTCAGGACATTTAGTCATTATGGCCTCTAAGCATGTCATTTTTTGACTGTTTCTAGTTTAATTAACATCATTAACTACATTTAGATGTAAAGAAATGGTTCACCGGAGTCTAAATTCATCTGAACTGGAGCTGTGAGGCTAACATTGCTATCAATTAAATAATTGTTACCTAAATAGCCAAACCAAAACTTCTCTCAAACATCATCCAGACAGTAACATTTTGGAATTTTGGACTATTTTATTTTTTATTTTATTTTGGACAACACCTGATGTTTTAGGTCATATTTACACAGAAATATAGAAAACCCTAAAGGGTTCACAAACTTTCAAGCACCATGGTATGTACAAAATGTATTTCAGCTGTTTTTTGCTGTTTCTTCATATTATCCAAATTTCATATTACAAATGAAATTGTACAAGAGTTACATTCATGTACCTGGTAGCAAATTAAATTTAGAAGCTAATTTCAGCATAGTTATCTCCAGTGGTGGACAGTAGTGGAGTACATTTACTTGAGTACTGTACGTAAGTACAGTACATTTTTTGAGTATTTTTACTTTACGTTAGTATTTATTTTTTGGTGAACTTATGACTTTCACTCCACTACATTTCAAAGACCAATACTGTGCTTTCAACTCCACTACATTTCTAGGAAGCTTGCCGTTACTCGTTCCTTTTGGCTCAGCATAGCTTTGTAGTCTGCTGTTGTTTTTTCTTTACTGAAATGCAATTGGCCACTAGAGATGCATGAGATATCGATAGCTCGATGCTTTTTTGATACTACAACGCTTCAAACGATTTGATTCTGTATTACTTGATGCTTTTGATACTAGTGCTCAGTCAAAATCAGCTCGCGCAATTTGATTCACTTATTCAGAGCATCTGAATCAAATTGCGTGTGCTCTGAATCAGTATTCTAAATAAATGAATAAGATTGCGCGTGCTGATTTGACTCGGATGAGCAACACGCAAGCCAGCTGTGTAAAGTTAGTTTAATATTGGACATTTGTTTGATATTCGTAGTTCCGCTTTTCCTCATGTAACACTCCGAACCCGGTCTTACTTCAGACTTTCAGCTCCGGCCCAGATAGTGAGCTTTGAGGGCAGGTGAAACACGAAGCACATGTGATTCAGGGACTCGTACTGACTTTGGTCGTATTCACTTGTTCATTTATTAATGCACAAATGACCAAAATAAAGCACCCCAAGCTTGTTAGAGACGTTACTTTCATAACTAAAACAGTAAAATAAAAGAGCTAGGTCCAGTGGTCTTGATGGTACAGCGCAACACTCACGCTGGTTGTCTCTGTTCTTATCTGGCTCTTAAAGGGACAGTGTACACATTACTCAACACTGGCTCAACAAGACAGTCAACAGCTGAAAGACTACGCTGAAAACATATCTGTTTAGTTCAGCTTTTGGTAATGAATACTTTACATTATAGAAAGGTTGTAGGTCCAGGGGTGCACTGACGTATGGATTTATAGTGGACTGAGATGCTGGGGCTATCATACCACTGCTCACGCATTCACTCAGGTTTGTTGACGGTGAGCAGAGGGATGCCAGTGTCTCGGGGAGCTCCCATGCCTGTTTACCTTCTGGCTCTCTCCTTTTAGGTAGGCTGTTTTAGATAGTTCTGCTGGAGTCAATAGCCACACTCTGATATGTCTCATAATCCTTGTGCTCTATAAATCCAAACAGAACTAATTCAATTTTTTGTCTCTTTGCGAGTGAGTGATTGCCCACTGGTCCGGTCCAAGGTTGATGGAAGGCTGATTACTATTCTCTCCATGATGGTTCCCTGGATCAGATGTCCACCAACGACCAGCTACTGTGGCCTGCTCCAGATACCCTACTCTACTGCCCACATTGGAGTTCAAATGGACTTTCTGGCCGTTATCATTGCACCCACTATCATCATCATTCCTGTCCCACTACTGTCACCATATCAGCTCACCTGAACTTTACAACAAGATCATATGATTATGATTTATCACACACTTAGAATTAGCAGACCAGAGGAGGATGGGTCCCCCATGTGAGTCTGGTTCCTCCCAAGGTTTCTTCCTCCAGCTCTGAGGGAGTTTTTCCTTGCCACTGTCGCCGTTGGCTTGCTCACCGGGGATTAGGGATTAATGATTTTATGTCTGTTATTGTAAACCCTGTAAAGCTGCTTTGTGACATCAGTTGTAAAAAGCGCTTTATAAATAAAATTTGATTGATTGATTGATTGAACAGCTAACAAGACACAGATTCACCAGCACAGTTACAGTTCTGAGGTGAAATAGATGACAACAAACTACAAGCACAAAACTGACTGAAATTCACATGTTATGATGAAGCCTGAATGCAGGATCTTAGCTTTCTGTTCACTCTGGTTACAAGCTGCTACAGGTTTAGGGACCATTGCACAATTAATGGAAGAAATGTGGTACAAACATCCATGTTAGCATTATTCATTTTAGCCATTTACATGATTTTGTTTCATGTTTATTTTTTAATGAAATATTAGTAATAATGTGACATACATGCATCTTCATACACATTCATATATTTTTGTTTTGTAATGTTTCTAACATTTGTTTTATGTACAATTATAAAAAATAATCAAAGTCTCATGTTATTAAACCTAATGATGTTAAACCAACTTATTAAACCCAATTGCCAACACGCTATGCTCCTCAATAGAAAGGGAACCAAACTCCGCTCACACCTCAGATTTGGAATTATGCCATTGTAATCATCTTTCAGGTATTAATCTAGATTAATCTGCGCAGAGCTTTCACTGTTTTGTAAGCTTCTATGTTAAGTATGGTAGTTCTTAGTTACCAGTGTTACTGTTTGTGAGGAGAAAAGTCTCTTTTGTTGGGGGAGGGGGAGGGGGGGTAAAATTTACAAAAATAATTGTCTTGCATTTTTTAGTTTTACAGGTGGTGTAGACTTTTTGTTGTAGAGTGGTTCTACATGTCAATACATCATCAGGTGGTTTCAGCAAGTTACAAGTTTCTGTAAAAGGACTCAAAACAATACAGCAATGTACTGATATTAGAAAATATAATTTGTACTTTTGAATACTTGAGTGTTTTTAAATGCATGTACTTTTGAATATTTGAGTATTTTCAAAAGTAAGTACTTCAGTACTTTAACTTGAGTAAACTTTTGACTGAGGAACTTTTACTTGTAGTTGAGTAAATTTTGACCATGAGTATCAATACTTCTACTTAAGTACTAGAGTTGAGTACTTTGTCCACCACTGGTTATTTCTGCAGAAGCATACACAGTGGTACCTAAGTTTTTATCATTCATTTGTTCTAAAGTGTCAGATGATAACTGAAATGAAGGATAACTGAAGCAATATTTCCCATAAGAAATCATGTAAATCCAGTTAATTCATTCCAGACACTCCAAAATATTAACAAAATACATTTTATATAGAATAACTATAGTTTTACATACAGAACACAATGAGACATAAATACAAAAGACTAATGAAATGGATAAATGAACATTTAACATCACTCTTACAGGTTTACGCTCTGTTTTAGAGAGTCCTGGTGTGGTCCAGCAGCCTTTGTTTTGTACACCCATTTTCTGGGTTCTCTATCACTATTTTTTTCCACACCTATTTTCAGGTGGTAGCGCTTCATGCCATTGCTTTAGTGTGATGTGTTTTAGTTTGCTTTGACTGTTATCAATGAGACAACAAAGCCAAAATGAACAACGAACATGTGGGTGGATGCGTTATTTTCATGAAATTATCGATTGGTCACGTGGGCACACTGACAAAAACTGGCCGAATGAACATTAACTGGGACAAAACCAGGGCCAACGATAACCGAGGTTTCACTGTAGTGTTGTTGGACTGGCGCTGTGTATATTGGTTTCTTTTTGTGTGAATTGAGTCAGTGTTACTTGTTTATACTGCTGGTTATAATCTGGTTCACAGTGGCTGTGTATGGGATTATGGAGCCGTTTTTGTTCTTAGCTGTGAGTGGAGATAGTGTTTGGAAGTCAACTCCCAAAGAATCAATTCTTCAACTCTGAGATGTCAACAGTGGATGTAGACTCATGTACCACAGAGCCTGACTGTGATGACAGAGTTTACTGCTCATTGGCTAGAATCTCTGTGGAAGCTCTTAAAGAGGTGAGGGATGAGCATGAATATACACTCAAACCCACCGTTCTGAGCAGGACTGTTTGGACAGGCTGAGAATTGGCTAGAAAAGGTCCCCTTTCTGAATGCCTGTTAGTGTTGCTTTGAATAGTAACGTCTAAATGATTTTCTAGATGAACTGTATGCAGTATATTATGTTCTCTGTCTGCTGTTTTAAAGTTGTATTTTTAAAGCTGGGTGCTGTTTGTGCCCCTCTTGGCCCGAGTCCGGTCTGAGTTGGCCTGATGCTTTATGAGTGTATTTGAAGCAGTGACCCAATACCAGACCAGATGCAGTGAAGAACTGTGCCAGGTTGTTTGCCTTCCAAATACTTCCATGATTGTAAAATTGTGTTTGTTTTCACAGCACACACACACACACACACACACACACACACACACACACACACACACACACATGCACACATTCTCCTGCCGTGTTCTTCTGGGAAGAGCAGTTAAAGACAGATGACCACATTTATCTATAAATATCTATGTTTATGGCATTACATATCAATGCCCTGCACTAATATAATTAATCAGATATTTACTGATTTTAGTTTTATGGCAGAAACTGAAAATGATTCCAAATTATCAGTGATTTTAACTTAGATTCTCTGTGTTTTATTTTTCTTAATTAAAGCACCTTTTAACAAACAGTTAAAGGTGAGGAAAGATGAAGAATAAGAGGAGTGAGAGAAAAAGAGTATGAATAGTGCAAACACACACAAAGAGAAATAGAGCCAGATAATGAGGAAGCAAAAAAGAGAATGGTGGAGAAAGGGAGAGAATGATGAAGAATTAAATGGCATGATAGAGAGAATCGTGGAGAAAGAGTGAGAGAATGATGGAGAAATAGATGGCATGACAGAGAGAATCGTGGAGAAAGAGTGAGAGAATGATGGAGAAATAGAATAATAGAGAGAATGTTGGAAAAAAGGGAGAGAATGATTGAGAAATAGAAAGCATGATCAGAGTGCAAAAATGTTGGAGAAATAAGAGAATGATAGAGAAATAAAGAGAAAGAGAGCATTAATAATAAATTGATGAATGATGGAGAGAATGAAGAGTCAGATAAAGAAAGAATGATGGAAGAATATATAGAGAAAATGAGAGAGAGTGGAAGTGCTATGCAATGTAAACACTAAAAGTACAAACACACACAAACACACACACAAAAATCTGTAAGAAATGAGCAGAACAGCATCTCAAAGTCAGAAGACTTTTTATTTTCCTACAAAAATACTGCTTTCATCATCATTGGCATTATATACATCATCATAAAAAGCTAAAGCCGTGTACTCGTCTACTTCAGTTTCATTTCATTGCTTTCTCTGAAAGCAGAGAATCATTTAATCCTTCACCTGTCAAGTAAAAGCTTCACATTTCCCTGGGAAATTCATAGACTGAGAAAATCGCCTTGTTCACCATGCTCGCCAGGTCACTGCAGGCGAGAGAGTGGACACGTTTTTCCACATAAGACCAAAACTGACATTCAAACTGAGCATTACATTTGGTCGATGCACATATACAGAGAAAAAGAAACAGTCAGCTTTATCTGTTCATTCTAAAGCAAACCAATCTATTCAAACATCTTGCTAGGTGGGACAAGTTTTACAGAACGTGGATGCAAACCTCAGTCAGTCAAACGACTGCAGTTCCCAGTTTAACCCTGGAGTCTGAGGGGTTTTCAGACACTCTGATGTACTGTAGTCTGACATGTCTTGAGTTTTTACAAATTACACACATCTAAAATTATTTTTCCCAAAGTGTTACACAGACTTTACTTCAGCACAAACTCAGCAACAACAGAGTCAAAACAGTAAGAGTGTCATAAATCTATATTCTGATTAAATCTGCTCTAAACTTAGACTTTCCAAAAACCTGTTTTCAGATGTGCTGATATTGTGTAAACACACTCTAAACATTTCTAGCCAAGATTTTTGAGCTCTGAACTGAATAAACAGAGGTGTTGGCGACACACTGCTCATTACAGTTTTTAGATATTGTATGTGGTTTTATTTATAAAGAGTTGATGTGTTTCACTCATTCAATGGTTCCTAGACTGAATATTTATGAGATGAGTGTGAGGTGAGAGGTATTTTGTTCATGTTCACCGCGGGTGAGAAGTCCACCAATACACCAGTGTTATTCCACCAATACTATGTCTGAATTTACCATGTCATTACATGTCTGCCTATTTAATCTCCTCTCACAAATATCTAAAATATATTTATATTCAAGCTACAAATATTGAAAAGTAGACCCTTTAAGGTTTCAGGGAGTTTGTTTTGTTTTGTTTCTAGGATAAAATCTAATGATATAAGAGTTTTGGGGGAATTTTGGTGGGAGAGTCGACCTCAGAGGGTTAAAATGCTAATGAGTTGGACTGTTGTATCTAAACGAAACAGGCTAAGGAAAACATGACATCTTTACACTGGGGCAGTGGTAATTTCCACTGTTACATGACCTGTACTGTACTCATAGCAAATTTGCTTGATTTTCTAGCTGCAACCAAGACTTATAGATGGAGCTACAATGCAATCATATGCTGCAAGTTCACCATTAGATTCAGTCACCTTGTTAAAGGTGATATATATATAAATAATATTGTAAACACAAATATAGCAGCAAACATTTAATTTTACTGTAAAGATAAGTGGAGTAAAGGCAGAGACTGTGTGTGTCCATTGCTCTTTGTTTTCATAGCCGGTCCGGGTGTGCATGCATGTTAGTCCTGCCCTGTAAATATGTGGTCCCACCCCACATTTCTCAGGGCTTCACAACACTGCTAAGAACATGAACAGATGGAGGGAGGCGTGGCTGAAGAAAAGGGTGTGGCTGAATATGATAAAAAAAATTTAGGTTTGGGATGCTGGTGCTCTAGTGCGACACCTAGTGGCAGAAAATATATACAGAATCTTTAACGTTGGCTGTTATGAATTCAGTCTTCATAAAAGACTGGACCAAAATACAAAAGACTACTTTGTTAAATGCGGTAAAGCACCTTAGGCAGGAGAGAGGACATATTTAAAATAAATTGTACATGCTTGCACAGTTCAAGAATCCACTCATGGTTGGAGGAGGGGGGGGGTTTCTATCTGTGCATATTTGTGGTTTATCAAAGTGAGGCATTCTAGAGTAGGTTCCTTGAGGGTGGGGCCACTTGAGGTGAACTCAAATCTCTTTTTATCAGCGTTCTGTAAAGCTTGTCTGACTCAGCAACAGATGATATGACACAACACATCTGTGGGTGGTGTTTCGAGTCAAATGAACTTCTGTATTATGTTTATTTGCTGTTACTCTTCTGTTCTTAAACCAAAACCTAAATCTGACCAACAGACCCTTTGAGAGAAATCAAAAAGGAAGCTTTTTAAAGCTCAGCATGAGAATAAAGACCCTGTTAAACTAAACAAAAAGTGCTGAAAACCTAAGAAGAGACATTGAACACATCTGCAGATATGAGCTCTTCAGGACACATGTGAGTGCACAGAAAACCTGACATGACTGGATGTAGCAGTATAGAGAGGAGAAGAATTATGGGAAGTCCCTGGTATCTTTGACAGTACCTAAACTGCATTTTCATTACATCAGATTAGGGAGCAAAAACAAATGAACATGATAAATTTTTGTATGTTGGAATATAAAAAAAATGTGCATTCACTTTTGAGAGGGTACAAGTCAAATTAAGAGTTTTTTAACTTTAACTTAACTTTTTTCAATTGTTAATAGTTCTTAAACATGTATTCAATTACACTTTTGGGCAATATTACCATAAATATTTATCATTATTGTGATCAATTATGACTTTCTGTGGATATCACTGATACTGAACTGACCAATGGTGGTTTCCTTATAGAGAGAATAAAGCATTTAGTTCAATATGTGGACCATTGAATACATTTTTAATAATTATTTTAAAGGACCCATATTTTATATTAGTGTCTTATTTAAATGTCCCACTTATGGCATATTTTTATATTAAAAATGTCATTTTTCAAACTCTTATCCTTCACAATTAAACAGGCTGTCTTTGTTACTGTAGCTTTAAGACTGATATGTAAATGAGCTGTGTTCTCATTAGCTGCTTTGTATTGTGCCTTATTCAAAAAGCGGTCCAGGCTGAAACATTTGAATGTGAATGGGTGGTGCTAAACAGCTGTAGGCTGAGATGGGCCGGCATATGTAAATGAATCTGTTTCAGTGACATCACGAAAACAGTGAGCAGCTTAGTTTCCATACATGGAGAGTATGGACTGAAAAGTGCATGATCTTTTTTGGAAACTTTGTCAGTGGTTACATACTGCTTAATACTAATTTGTTTTAAAAGAAACGGGTCCTTTAAAATGTAGCGTTACTGTTTTGTCGTTAACTATCATATATATGAGCAGCCAAAACATTAAAACCATCTGTGTATCTACACTTATTGTCAATCTTATCAGCTCCAATGACCGTATAGGTGCAATTTTTAATTCTACAATTACAGACTGTCCATTTGTAATTGGACCAAAAAGGTCAATGTGTCCAATAGAGTGATCCACTTGTACCAGTGCAACACATTCTAACATGCCACCACCACATCTGTGTCACTGCAGTATCACCTATGTGGTAAGTGGAGATGATAAAATGGACAATGAGTGTAGATAAAATCAAGTGGTTTTAATATTTTGGTGTATTAGTGTTCATTTGCTTGAATTTTAGTGGGACTCCCAATGTAGCCAAACAGCCTGTAAGAGACACAACTTGCTGTAATGAATATGCAGTGTTAGGACACCCGAACCATGTTCAGAACCTCAGAGCAGGAAGCCCAGCTTCAGATGATGCTGATATTGCACTTTGCTGGACCTTTGGTGTGGTCAGCTTCACCTGGAGTGAAATGTTCTGAGGACGTGGAGTGGATGAGTCAGCACTGAAGATGATTGGACTCCACCTTCTTCACTAAATGCCTTAGAACATAATCCTGAGGGAGACCATTTACCGCAGAGTGCACAACACCACACGTCTTCCCCCTCTCAGTCTCTTTCTCTCAGCTGCCCACTCTGACGTACGTCTGCTTGCCTTTAGCCGCGGTCATGCTGGCCGAACCCGTTTTGAAGAGCACAAGCTGGTGGCCTGCAAAAAAAGGAGCCGAACAAAAGGCAGCCTGTCAGAGAGGATGGTCCAGTGCCTGGGAACATTCCACACAAATGAGACATCAGAGGAAAGAGAAGGACTACGATGTGGGAGTAAAACATACATGAGCTGAGCACAAAGAGAATGACAGACAGGACATGAAGGAGAAAGAGTTAAAAAAAAGTCAGTTTGGTTGTTAAATGTTCTAAATGTGTAAACTTACTCTAGATATAGTGAAGCCGTCATGTTTGAGGTCCACAGGAGCTTTGAGCTAACATTGCTAAACAAACGCTACAACACAATAGTCACCTAAATTAGCCCAGTCATTTCTGTGAAAAATACGTCAACAAAACATCTCTAACATGCTCATTTTTCATCCAGATGATGAAGATTACAGGAGAGACATGTCAGGAGCAGGACTGGTAGAAGACTTGCTCAAAAAAATAGAATTTCATCGAAAAGTCAATTTATTTCAGTAAAACTCATATATTATGCAGATTCATCTCACATCAGTGCAGTGTGGTATGGAGGTGATCAGTCTGTGGCACTGTTGAGGTGGCATGGAGGTGATCAGCCTGTGGCACTGTTGAGGTGG
>BRDA01004038.1:1914-13652 GCA_036984385.1 Crenuchus spilurus | reverse complement strand
GGCAAGAATGCAGCCCTGCTCTGCTGATGGCTGTTTCAGTAAAGCTGATGCGCTTTAATGAAGTGTCTGTGCGCTACTGAGAGGGGGAGGAAAGGAAGGAGGGAGCGAGTGATGAAAGATGAGTGCAGAGAGGAGGCGGAGTGGTGGCTGAAAGCTGTTTGATCAGGAGACTGTCTGTCAGTGTGGAGACGTTAGTGAAGAACACGCGACACAATAAATATCTGAATTGACGTCAAATGACTGGAAATTTGAGCATCATTTCTATATGAATAAAATGTGTTGCATCATCATAAATATTCACACATTTATGAACTGGAAATGATGTGCAGAGATGAATGTAGTCAGTTCAGGGCATTTACTCAGGCCCTGTCAACACCTGGCCTTAAAGCTTGTCAAGTGATGCTATGGAAGTTAATTAGCAGACATGTTTGAGATGGCATGTATGGAGTTACCTGTCCAGGTGCTCTGATTGGTCAGGATGAATGCCCTACACTGGGCGTGACTCTCACAGACACTGATGGCCTCTCGGACACTGTACACAGATAGCATACAGCCGTCATGCTGATAGGATGGCCAGCAGCGATAGTTTTCTCCAGCTATGGATGCGTCCAACACACGTTTATAATCTGGTAGAAAACACAAGGAGCCTGTTAGCTGCAGTGAAAAAAACTTATATACTTATATATACATATAGGACATATTATGTATACATGTATTTATAGAAAGTGACATATTTTAGGTCTGTTTTTTGTTTTACTGTTAATCAGTTTGGCTTATTGCTCATTAAATTCAGAAATCCAGAATCTCAGATTATTAGAAAATTTCATTTCAAGTTTGAGTAAATTACTATTCAAACAGTATCAACAATAAAGTGAATGTATGTATGTGCTAATGTATTTATCACAGTTTACTATTTAAACAAACAAATTTTTAAGAAATTCTACATTTTGGAGATGAGCTAGTATATATAGTAGATATGGGGAATATTATTATTACTATAACATATGCAGAGTTGTATATAACACATGGGCCATATTATTATTATTATTATTATTATTATTATTATTATTAATATTAATATTATTATTATTACTACATATACAAAGTTACATATATAACACATGGGCCATATTATTATTATTGTTATTATTATTATTATTATTATTATTATTATTATTATTATTATTATTATTATTATTACATATACACGGTTACATACAGTATATAGCACATGGGCCATATTATTATTATTATAATTATTATATACACAATTACATATAAAACACAAATCGGCCATATTAGTATTATAATTCATCACTGTCAGAACAAAATCTTCTCCAAAATGGCCATATTATTATTATTATAATTATTATATACACAATTACATATAAAACACAAATCGGCCATATTATTATTATATTTCATCACTGTCAGAACAAAATCTTGTATCTCCAAAATGGCAAGTTAAGGGAAACCATCATAACCTTTAAAGTAAAAAAAATATTTTATTTCAAGTCCATTTTAGTAAATTTCTTTTGGGCCATTTGAAATTAAAATTTCACACAAAGTCCAGCTTAGGATTTTCACACAAAAAAAAAAAAAAAAAAGTGAAAAAGGTAAAAAATATTCTGATTGTTCTGACAGCAGTGAAACCTAAATATACAGTATCTGATATTTACGGGTGTGTGTTTGACCTCTTATCCTAACAAAACCTTTGTGTTATGTGTGTTTTCTGACAGTAGAGTTTACACACTCCATTGTTCGTCGGCACAGGGCTTGTGTCCATTCACACTCAAACACACACACACACACACATCGTAAACACCACTCGTTGTGACCCTGGCCCCAATATATATCTGTGTTACCTGGCAACCACGGGTAATGGATGTGGTGAACAGGAGAAAGAGAAGGATAAATAGATGCAAGGATGGGATCGGTAAAGAAAACTAAACTAACAACCTCCCCTTTAATGACCTCCAACCCAACTTACTCACCACCCCTTGACTAACTTTGCACTAGACTAGTTAACCCTCACAAGCCCTGATTATTTCTGACTGATAGCTCACTGAAACTAGTAGAGAAACTGTTCTTTAAGTGCAGATTCTAAATTTTCTATCCATACCTCACACGTTTTAAGAAGAAGAGGATCTTTGATTAGGATTTGAATTCGAAACAAAAAAATGAAATTAAATGGTCTTTCACATTTTTGCCATGTTTTGACATCAAAGCAAATAAATCAAAAGTTCAGACAGACGTGTCAGTACAGAATGTAAACTGAAAGTAAATGTAATTTCAATTAAATGATGTCTCACAGCGTGCAACTATTTACATGAAAGTATCATCATGCATTTTATATACACTGTTCCTGCAGTGGTAAACAAACCAAATATCACCATTTAAGTAAATTACATTTCCAGTAACACAATCAGATCGAAGTTCATTTGCTGGGACACATAGGAATATTTGTTCCTTGGGACACATTCCCAAACCAGCCTTCATTTGCTGGGACACATCTCCCTGAATAATGTTCATTTCTCAGGACAAATCTCCTGTACTGAAGTTTGTTTTTTGGAGCTCATCTCCAAGACTGACGTGCACGGACATAATTTAAGGGGAGGACATGTCCCCTGCACTTTTTCAAAAGGTAATTTTCATCCCCTGCAGTTTTTACCATCCAAAAACAGTGTAACGCTATATTAACTGGAAACTAGTCGAGCACTAGGACCCAGTAGAAAACAGGCCGCTCAAACTAAAGCCTGTTTCCCTTTAGAGTGCCGACAAGCTCATCAATTGGCTCTGCTGTTTATTGCTAATGTGTGATTGGCCATCCCCACAGTCACTCCATCTGGTTCACTGCCAAAAAGTTTCAGGCAGCACTCATGGATTTATTTTCTTCAATTTAGAACGCTTCCCACGTGCTCATATCTTTTAAGAATTCACCGCAAACAGCCAATCAGAAAGCAGTAACAAATCTTATAATTCTGTGTATATAACATGTATATATCATTCTAGGTATAATTCTGTATAAATGAGGTCTATAGTCCATACATTCCAAACATAAATGTAAAATTGGTGGTAATGAGTTTTTATTTTATTATTCAAATTTTATTAATGATTAATATTCCTATCAATGTTATTTTAGTATTACCAATAATAATTAATTGTTATGAGTATATTATTAATAGCAACTAGTAATTATGAACAAAATATTAATAATTATTTTTAAGTAATGTTTAATATTTCATCCCCTGATTGTTTGTGACACATCCCCTTGACCAAAGTACTTCAATCTTCACACTGCTCTTGCTAACCATTATGTTTAAAATATGCATGCATTTTTCAGTTTTTGCATTTGTAGAGTACATAATTTATTTAAACACATAAATCTTTTTAAGTTTCATCCCTCACTTCCAGGAAAAGGAATTTGTCTCCTGCCTGCTGCCATTGATGAATATGCTTTGGGCGAGCAGTCACATTTGTCAAAGCAATAAAGTGCAGAAAGATTAGCCAGTGGTCTCAGGGATAATCATTTGCTGTTCTTTTCTTCACCAGAAGATGATATTCAGTGCATACTGAAATATAAACTGAGAGAGTGGATCAAACGAGGACAAATGGCTGAGAAACAGCCAAACAGCCATTGAAACTGGGCCAAAACTCACATCAAACCGACCATGCTGGCCAACTCTTAATGGCTGGACACTGTACTAAATCATTGTTTTTTTCTGAAATAATAAAAGAGACTGACTGTTTCTTGTCATGGTGGGGCCATGTGTTATAGCTGTAGCTTTAGTAAAGAGAACTGTCTTACTTGTGCTGAGATATACACAACTGACTTAATTTTAAACTAAACTCACACCCAAGTGCACAGCAATATTGAGTTCAGTGGAAAAACTCCATACAGACACATGTTCATTACCCACACATCTCTCAAATGTTCTTTTGCAGTGGAATAGATGTCTGAAGTTGCTACCATGCCCATTTTAGGAACACCTGAGTCTATGGTGTTTATCTCTATGGGAAAAGTGAAGAAAAGTTTTGAAAATCACTGCTGTCATGAAGACAAAAATCACAACCCTGACATGTTATCTGTTATACCTGTTATCATTGGCATGAAACTGGATCCTCTGAATTCTGACCTTGTTTAGCATATGAAGAATGCTACATCAGCTGTTAACATACAGATAACTCTGGTTCAGTTCCAGCATTGTTCTAATAATAGTTCTTATTGCTACCTTCCCTCTAAATGCATCACTCGCAGTAACATCACTGTCACCACCATTCTTAAACAATGTGTTTATCACAGCAACTCATGCTCAAGTTAAGCAATAGTAATAAAAAAATGAATACAGTGGACTTTTCTTTAACACTGTGTTTTAGCATGTTTATGCCATTGCCAAGTCTTAAGTTTAGCTTTACAGCACTATGAAAAAGCCTTAAAACCACATTAGTGCATCCATCAAACAACTAATCAAGTACAACACCCCTTTGCTTCATTGATTGCTCACTTAAAGAGAGTGATTGCCTTTGAATGAGGAACCCAAGAGTGATGAAAGTTTGATGCCAAAGCCAAAATAAAGCACTGTTTTCCGGGGTCGAGTGAGCTGTGCATCACCACAGTGCCTGCTACACTGTAACTAGTAGGCTTCTTTTTAAGCTTCATCTTCCTCTTTCTCCCTCTCTCGCTGGTTGATTGACTGCAGTGCTACACTCATTCATTTAAAGAGAGCTGTTGGTTTTGAATGGAGGCTCAGGGTCCTCTGTCTCTGCTGAATTTAGTGTCTGGAGTGTCTCTGTGGGGTCTCTCTCACACACACACACTCGCCCAAATACAGCCGGTTAGTAATAAACTATGAAGACTATTACAGGCTTTATGGGCCTAATGAACACTTCATAGAGTTTTCACTTTCACTCAGCACCTGAGTTCACAACATAGTGCAAAGGAACATCACTCTTTTCAGTAGTGTTGTCAATATCCCTGGAAAATGAGCATCTGCACTATAAAATATTAGTGTTTCTCCTGTCATGGCAATAGAAAAAAGCCTGACTGGAAGAAAACAAAGAAACAGTCAAAACAAGCCCCGTCAGGTGTGTCAGACATTCTTATTGTTTGAGTAGCAGCTGGTCATTTACTTTATTAACCCCTTAAACTCCAGCTCTGTCATACAGTTACTAATATTAAAGCTTTTTATTCAGTTTGTACCACACATGCTCTATGAAACTAACAGGAACATTAAAGTGAGGAACTGAAGTCTCCTCCACATATGGGCCCTTTAAAGTGTCAGCTTATCATCCTTGACATATATAATTGTGACATTACTGAAGTGTTATTCATTAGTCTCATAGTGTTTTAATAAGTCAAGTTAATTAATGATGTATTATTTAATAACTTGGAAATAAATAATAATATAATAAGTATTATAAATATAATAATAATAATAATAATAATAATAATAATAATAATAATAATAATAATAATAATAATAATTGAAGTCAAATGGAAAATAAAAAAAAAAAATAAAAAAAAAAAAAAGTGTTTCTTATATTTACTCTGACTTTTATTTCATGTAATGCACTATGAACCCCAGACTTTTCATGTTTTGTCTGGCCAACTTCATTTGTTAATATAGATCCATTCCTGCATTTCAGACCTGCAACACATTCCAAAAAAAAGGTTGAGAAGGTAAAGTTTTTACTTTTTACTATAACTTTGTAATATTGCCATACCTTCTCGCAGCACTTAAAAGATGTTTTGGCATTGTCGATACCAAGCCATGAAGAGTTTCAGGTGTTATTTTCTTTCATTCTTCCTGCAAACATCTTAAGGTGTGCAACAGAACAGAGTTGCTGCTGTCATCGTGTTTTTTGTGTCATAAATTCTCTACACATTTTCTACTGGGGACAGGTCAGGACTACAGGCTGGTTCTTCCTCAACTATGCCTTTGTAATGTGTCCAGCATGTGGTTTTGCATTGTCTTGTTGAAAATTGCATGGACAAGCCCTGGAAAAGATGTTGTTTTGAAGGCAGCACATGTTGCTCTAAAATTTCAATGTATTTTTCTGCATTAATGCTGTGGAAAGTATAAAGTGCACAGTGTTCAACAGAAGTGTTCAGCTTAGGCTTCTGCCTAATTTTTTTCATTTACTTATTTGTACCTCATTACTAGCCATAACCCTCTGTGAGTCTGCTCTCCTGCTAGCAACATATTAACAAAATTCCACAAAAACACTTAAATTACTGAGCTTTTATCCTAGAAACAAAACTAAACATACCCCGGAAACTTGAAAGAGTCTGCTTTTGAAATATATACAGCTTTAATCTAAATATATTTTTAGATATTTGTGAGAGGAGCTTAAATAAACAGAGACATGTTTTTGAGATTGAATCAGAAAGCTGTACATATTTTCCCACCAAATAACACAATCTGTCATTCGTATGATAATGAAATGCTAATTCTGGACATTTGATTGGTGGATTGCCATATGTGGAATGTGAATTGAACAAAAGACCTCTCATCTGAGTGTTCACATCTATCTGATAAATATTCAATGTAGGGTTAGTGGCTGAATGAAAACGTAGTGTTGCCTCACATTAGTTAAGCGTTAGAAATAAACCCACATACAATGTCTAAAAACTGTAATGAGCAGTGCGTTGCCAACACCTCTGTTTATTCAGTTCTGAGCTCAAAAGTCTTGACTAGAAATGTTTAGAGTGTGTTTTCACAATATATCAGCACATCTGAAAACAGGTTTTGGAAAGTCTAAGTTTAGAGCAGATTTAATCAGAATATAGATTTATGACACTCTTACTGTTTTGACTGTTGTTGCTGAGTTTGTTCTGAACAAAAGTCTGTGTAACACTTTGGGAAAAAATAATTTTAGACGTGTGTCATTTGTAAAAATGTTAAGCCATATCAGACAACATTGGAGTGTCTGAAAACCCCCTTAGACTCCAGAGGGTTAAATTGCCCCCATCCCAGCTTTTTGAAATGCAGCAACTGATTTATATTAACAAATTAATTGAAGTTGGGGCAGCATGGTGGTTTGGTGATTATCACACTGGCCTCTCAATGCTGAGATCTTGGGTTTCGAGTCCACATCTGGGTGGAATTCCCACAGTCCAAAAACACGGAGGTCAGGTGAATTGGGCACTTTAATTTTATTGTGCTTGTGTGTTCTGGGCTCGGCGAGGATAGTCTGTAATGCCCTGCCCTACGCCCGGTCAGGTTTAAACAGATAAGATAATGGCTAGATGGAATTGATATTGAGCAGACAAAACATTAAATACACTGTATTTATTTACTGTCAGTAGGTAAATGTAAGAAACACTGCATTTCTTTCCATACAGTCCCAACTTTTTCTGATTTGGAGTTGTAATAATAATAATAATAATAATAATAATAATAAAAATACTGAAGTTTGTTCTATTAACCAGTTTGGTTATTTTGGTATGGCTGACAATTCAATGCCCTGCAGTGTTAGCTTGTGTGTAGCAATACTCCTCTAGCTTTTTAACAAGCTCATAATTAGGAGAAGAGACGAGACTTGAAAGAGTTAATGGTCTGGCTGTGGAGACTCTTTCTTTACACTCTCATCAGTCAACACGCATCTGCCCTCTGCTTTACACAGCCACTGGAGCGAGGAAAGAGAGAAAGCGAGACAGAGCGAGAGGGAAAGAGTGCTGTAGACTGTGAACAAGAGCAGACAGAGTAGTCTGAAGAGGAAAAGTACAAGTGAGCGGGTGAATGAACAAAAAAGGGGCAAAACAGAGAAACAAATGAGCGAGTAAGAGTGAGATGAAGAGAGACAGCTGCACTTCCCTTTGTTTCTAAAAAAACTGTCCATAAACAAAAGAGAAAGGAAAGAATTGCCAGTCAAAACTCTCTCCGGACGCCTTTTGTAGCAGTTACATAAACTTTAATCTGTTTAATCTCGTCTCGTTTGTCCTGGGAGCATCACACACACACACACACACACACACACACACACACACACACACATTTCTGCTTTCTCTTCACCTGCTGCTCACTGATGCTCAAAAGACACAAAATATTCTCAACACCGTGCTTTTCATATTTGACCTCTGATGTAGTCGTTCACATGTGCCTGCCTAGAATATACAGACACCTGGGGCTTAACTTACGTCACCTGGAAAAAAGCCCTGTAGCCTGGGCCTAGTACTGCCCTTAGTACTAGGCTTGATCATCCACGTCACGTTTGGAGCCCAAATTTTGCTTCTTTAGGTTGCAACTGGAAGTTCTATATACCAGCATGAGTACTCAAAAGATTTGCATGATGAAAAGGTTCTTCAGATTGATGAGGGTTAGGGTTAACAAAAAAATTTCTTCTATTATTACAAGCGGCCGAAAAATGTGTGAAAACACAAATTTGGTCTGTAAGACCTCTCACCTGAGTGTTCACACCTGTCTCATGAATATTCAATGTAGGAACAAGTGAAAACAGAGTGTCACCTCACATTTGATAAGAATTAAAACCACATACAATTTCTATAAACTCTAATGAGCAGTGTGTGGCCAACACCTCTGTTTATTCAGTTCTGAGCTCAAAAGTCTTGGCTAGAAATGTTTAGAGTGTGTTTTCACAATATATCAGCACATCTGAAAATAGGTTTTTGGAAAAAATTTTAAAGCAGATTTAACAAAATATAGATTTATGACACTCTTACTGTTTTGACACTGTTGTTGCTGAGTTTGTGCTGATGTGTAAGCCTGTGTAACACTTTGGGAAAAAAATACTTTAGCTGGGTGTAATTTGTGAAAAAATTCAGGGCATTTCAGACTACATCAGAGTGTCTGAAACACCCTCAGACTCCAGAGGGCTTTAATAAAGCCTACAACTACAGTGAGGAAAATAAGTATTTGTAATAAATACATTTCAATAAATTATTAATTAATGATTAAAAGTCATATATTGTGATTTCTGGATTTTTTTTTTAGATTATGTCTCTCACAGTGGACATGCACCTAAGATGAAAATTTCAGACCCCTCCATGATTTCTAAGTGGGAGAACTTGCAAATTTGCAGGGTGTTCAAATACTCATTTTCCTCACTGTATACAGGAATACTGCAGACAGTACAAGGCCTAGTTTAAGAATGATTTTACAGCAGATTCTAACATTACTAAAATCACTAAAACTGATATTAGATCAGTACTTCCTGCTACATATGTTATGTTATACGTTATATGTCCAAGATGGCCGACGCAGCATTCAGCTACACAAGTTCTTTTTGTAAAAGCTCTGACTTAATTCACATCAACTAGTCTGTGAGATCTTCATTAGAATATGGATAAGGTTTGATGGGTGCTTAAGATTGATGATGAATATTCTAAACTAAATAAGCAAAACAAATGTCTTAGATAAAAATAAACAACTCCTAAACAATATAAACATAAGTCACATATACACTGACCAGAAAATGAACGCAAAAGTATCATAACAGGCTCTAGGATGGACAAAAGAGTGCTTTGACCATTCATCAGTCAAAATGGAGGACGTCCCTCTGCATGTAATCACTTAAAAAATGTTATCAGGATGTGAAAAGACAGACACAGAGAGAGAGAGAGAGAGAGAGAGAGAGAGAGAGAGAGCAGTGTCTCTGAGGCTCATTATAGGAGAGATTATCAGTGCAGAAGATGTGATAAAACCTCCTCTGCTCTCATTTAATCATTTCATCCTTTACTCAAGTTTGCGACATGCTTCATCAATGTACACCGATCAGCCATAACATTAATACCACTCCACAGAGAAGTGAATAACATTGATTATCCTGTAATAATGGTGCATGTGAAGGTCTGGGATATATTACAGTAAGACTGGCCTCCAAATTCCACAGATCTGCCTGTGCATTTGTGAGATGTCCTGGTTTGGCTCCACCTCACAACTTAGAGGACTTAATGCCAGACACTACAGGATACCATTTGAGATCTTGTAGATGGCTGTTTTGGTGGCACACAAATTACATACACTATATTAAGAAGTTGGTTTTAATGTTATGGCTACAGCATGTCTACTGTTTTATTTGTTTTAGCAATTTTACTTTATTTACTTTAACATACTTATTGGGATTGGTGCCCTGCCCTGGGCTTGACTAGGATAGTCTGTAGTGCCTTACCCTGCGCCCAGTGAGTGGGCAGGGTACTAACCGCGAACCTGAACAGGATTAAGCGGATACGATAATGGATTGATGAATGGAGTTACACTACACCAGTTTCCATACACCAGCTTGTATGGATTCACGATAAGCCAGTTCCCTGGTTTTAAAAAGCTTTCAATCCAGGGGCACTGCCAGGCCTTGAATCTGTTGGTGTCACTACATTATGGATCCAGGAGTGTTCCTATGCCACATTACTCTGCCACCATTTGTGTATGTGTGTGTCTATGTGAGTGTGTGTATACCTGTTTTGTGTGACTGTGTATCGTTAATGAGGTACTGTCCATTCCTGTATATTTCCAGCACTTTCTCGAGGTGAGTCAGGGTCTCGTCCGTGTCCCAGAGCAGCTCACCTAAAAACACGCAAACACACATTCATATCACACAGTCAGTACATCACACTCACATACTGATCTCAGACATTCAGCCCGGAGCACTGTGCCAAAAAAAATGGCAAAATTACGTGAGAGTGAGGACGGAACTTTACAAGAAAACCAGAGATTAGCATCTGAGCTGAAGCCCACCCAGCTACCCACTGCTTCACGGCCTGTTGTGCCCGAGACGAGCGGATTTCAAACACTGGATGACATACCATCAGCCTGATGAACAAGCTGATAGCGAGCACACACAAAGCAGCCCAGATGGGCAGATTCGGAAGAGGGTGGGACGGAAAATGAGAGTTAATAAGAGAGGGACAAGGAAAAGAACACAGTAAAGAGGAAAGACAGGGCTTCTGCAGGTGCTTAAAAACTCTAAAATTCAATAATCTTGGCCTTAAAATGTCTTAAGCATTATATTGATGATTGGATTTTGGAGCTAGAGTTGCTTTTATGAAGTTGCATTAACTTAAGTCTCACTTTTAAATGCAGCAAAAGTACAAAACAAAAATAACTACTAGCTACTAACACAAACAGTGCAGCCCAGTCAGCATTTATTAGTGCAAACCCAGAAAGTGTCGCAGTGTGGTGTGCAGCCTATCATGGCAGGTCCTGTTTCTGCATTATATTCAGCTACTATCAGAGTGTGCAAGACCTCTGGTACTCGTAGTGCTGGGTGATAAAATTATATGGATTTTTTTCACGATAAGTTTTCCCTCGATGACGATGATAAGCCGGGACAATAGAATTCGATAAGCATTAACGTTCATTTACATTTCATGTCTAAGCAGCTTGACAGTGAGTTCTGAAGTCTAATACTGCTGCTTGTTAGCTCCTCCTCACCAGCCGCCAAAATGCACTGTTGTGTTTAAGACAAGCTGTGATTGGTGGAGAGTGTAGTGGGGCCGGGCGAGAGAGCACGAGGTCGCTGTGTGCTCATCTGTTTGTGTGAGAAGGAGAAGGAGGGGGGGCTCACTGTGTGTGTCAGCCCGAGTGCTAGCATTAGCATGTTAGCTTGTCTGTCTAGCCTGTTGTTATTTTGGAGTGGCTGTGGCCGACAGCAATCATTCTAAGTTTCAACAATAAAGCGATGACTGTAAATGTCTTTCTCGTCCATCCTTTCAACACGTCCAGCCGGACGCTACAATATTATGTTCTGGCAATAAACATTTTAATATTTTAAATAGTAAC
>BRDA01004034.1:39824-61431 GCA_036984385.1 Crenuchus spilurus | reverse complement strand
GTGTTTTTTTTTTTTTTTTTTTTTTTTTAAACGTCCACACCCCCCTTGTCATGCCCCCCCAAATGTCTTACAAGTTGATTTAGAGCATTCGTCCACACTTAAAAAGAAACGTCTGCAGAGAAAACAAAAGACAAGAGCGAGAGAGAGAGACAAGAGAATGATGAAACAGACTTATGGCCAATACAACACAGTAGTACATAGAGTCCATTAACTACATAAACATGGCAGTAACACTGAATACGTTGTAAAGTCTATGTACAGGGTAGCACAGGAGTGGGGAGGTGGGGGGGGGGCTCTCTCAGGTTTGGAGCATGCCTTTTGGTCATCTGAATATTTGAGAAGGGAGGGCGTTACAGTGTATTTTAACACCAAAAACAGCAGAACGAGAGAAAGGGGCAAGTTGTTTTTGTCTTAATTGGTTTTACTATTCCGTAGTCCCCCTGCCCCAGCCCTCCCCTCAAAGTCTTCATCCCGTTTCCGTCTTCACCGTCCAGGATTTTGTTGGTTTTTGACATATAAAAGAACACAAATAAGGCACAATTTCTACTCAGACTGTTTCATCATGGGATGTACGGTGGGGTGGGAGCAGGGGGGAGGAATCGAGACGAGTAAAACAGTCGACTGATTTTAAAACTGTCCAACAAAAACTGATTTCCCTTTGTGTTCCAAACAGCCATTCTGGTTAATACGTGGTTCGAAGCAAATTGACATTTCTTTGTCCTGCTGAAATCCTACCTGCCCCATCTAATATTGCCCATAAATCCCTTCTCCCCCTTACCCGAATGTGTACAATCACACTGTGACAAAACCGTGACACTACAAGTGCACATAATACAAAATAGAGAAAACCTACTAATGCTAGTAGTTAACTAATGCTAAATTAGAACCCCAGCCCCCACCCACCCCAACCCTTTGGATTGGCCAATGGGATTAAAGAAATTACTCATCCAGAAAAGCTCTTTACATATTATTCCACCTCTCAGATGAAGTCGATCTGCATAGGCATGTCTGGAAAACCATTTTGCTTCATCACATTCACTGCTAACACGAGAACTCAATAGTCACCTAAATAACCGGTTTCTGTAAATCACCCAACTTGTTTCAAACATCATTCAGATCTTACTGAAGGTCTCAAACTAGTTAAGGACACAGTATGACGATGTATAAAAAAAACAACGCTCTGCTATGTAGGTGAGTACTGAGTTCTAGTGTTCGTTAGCCTCCAAGCTCCAGTTCTAAGCAGCAGCCACATCTGTAAATATCATTTCTGGATGCATCACTCCTTTAACATCTTACCTCGGATTCATTCAAAAATAAAAGCAAAGAAAAAACAGACACAGCTCACCACAAAATGAGCTTCAAATGAATGCTGACAGGTCTGTGTGTTATGGTACTACAGAGAAGTGTTTCATTAAAAATAAAAAGTGAACCCAGCTGTTTTCTGACCCAGGAACCACTTCTCCATCTCTCAATCCAACCAGAGTATGGCTTCCCCTTGCTGGGTTTACAAACAGCGACTTCCCAAAGGAAACAAGAGAAGGGAAATCTGACATTTCCGTGCGTTTCATTCATGTTTTGTAAAAATCTTTTCACGTTTTCAGTTCGTCACCCAAACACGCAGATGTGAAGGATTTATTAAAAACCCCAGGGGTTTGCGTCACTGTATGGGAGAGTAAGGGCTTAGGGCACAAGGAGGACACGCCACAAAGCCGAGGGTCCAGGGAGGAAGAAACAGTTAACACTGTGTGTTCAAGAGGCAAATGGGTTTGGGTGGATTGGGACGGAGCATATACTGGGTAATTTAAGGTTCTCAATCCCAGTCACAAAGCAGTCCTTCCCAGATAGCAAAAAATGACCTTAAAGGAACAGTCCAGCATTTTCAATCTAATCTCTACATGACTACAATACGGTCAATTGCCACAATAACATATTTGCCTGTACTTAGGAAAGCACAGCAAGCTATTGTCTGGAAACACTTACAATGGGCAGCTGCTGAAGCATATACAATATAGATGTGGCACAGAGATTTGTTTTTCAAAAACATGGGACGTTCCTTTAAAATGATCAAACTGAGAAATCCTGCTTTGTACACTGAACGTATTTTCAGTTTTCTGTGCTAAAACACACCGAAACTCATTGTAAGAATCATTGTGGTCTTGACAATGAGCTTATTATGCTCCTCCTTTAATTGCTTGGGAAAATGAAGAAAAAAAATATTATGGCAGGAGTTTATTAAAAAGGTGGAAAGAAATACCTTTGAAACAATAATAGATTTAACACCCCAATCGGGAAGAGGGCAAAACAGCACCACTGCCAGCCCAGCAAATGAGCAGGATACGTGGGTGGAGCTTTGCAGCTCTCTTGTAGCTGAAAGCTTTCCGCTGTTGCAGTACCAAAACTCCTGCCTGGAACTCTAATGCTGGCGCAAGAGGGGTAATCTGGGGTTGTTGCAGTGGGGTAAAGGGGGGTAGTTAGGGCTATGAGTGGCAGGTTGGTTGGATGGTAGCGGTCTGAGTCTCAGGCTTTGGTCGTTGTGTGGGTGGAGCACATCAGTCGTGTTTCAGATGGTCCTTAATGTCCTCCTCATCCGTGTACTCCGATGGCTCGTCACCCGGCTTGAGCAAACGACCTACATAGTCGTATTTTTCTGTGGAAGAGTGAGAGTAAAAGAAGAAACAACATAATCATTATTACACATGAATCATAAAAGAGCAGGATAAAAACAAGCATTCCTGTTTATATAAGGACTGCATTGGTAAGAGTTACAATATAAGTGATATATTGCCATTGTTTTTACAACACACACACACACACACACACATATATATATATATAAATTCAGCGGTCCACCTTTATAATACTTATTTCTCTTGCAGTGGAAGAGTCTAACGGCTAAAGATGGAGTTCAACAACAACACTAGTGGTCAGGATCGTACACACAAAATGAACAACCAATGTTTAAAAATCCTCTAAAGCAACACTATTTCTGAGAATCAATATCACAAATTAATTTAGTCATTTCTCAAATGTGTCTTAGCCCTCTAATATATAAAGCTCAACAAAAATGAACTGCAACAACTTCTACAAGGGCAACATGAAAGTAATAACTGTAAGCTTGTGATAGCAGCTGGACAGGCCAAAAGAAAGATAAAAGAAACACCTGGCTTGTACATTTCACTCCTGTTTTAGAGTAAGTATTCTCACTGACCTTAGTTCTGCCAATTGTGATCCAACACTGTTTTAACACTTTAAAATCTGAAAGTCTACATTTCAGCTCAAAACAGTCAGAAGTACTTAACAGAGTTTCACAGCAGATCATTAGTAAAATATATTAAGCACTGCATAATTCACAAGTTACTGAAAACTCAAGCTTCAAGGGGAAGATTTCAAGCATGCAGAGCTCCCCCTAGTGTCAGTATCACCGCTGTAGAACAATGTTAGAGCTCCACCTAGTGTCAGTGTCACCACTCTACAGGCAAATGAAGACTGGAAGTCAACAAATATTTTATTTTATGCAAAAAGACAACATGATATAAGCAATATATATCTGCCATTGGCGGTCCTGTACTCTAAATATTGGCACTGGCCACTGGAAAACCAATATTGGATGATCAGCATTTATAAACCACATACATTTAAAAGACACACAAAAAAAAGATGTTAGAATCGGTCACCACAAAGTTATTAAATTGCTACAATGTGTCTCAGATTAAAATGGTAAAATGGAAAGTGCATGCGATTGCATGCAAATGATTCCACGAAAACATCTGTGATGTCTACAGCTCTGTTCATCACTCTGGATATGAGTAACATTACAGTTTCTGGCTATTAACCAATGAAAATGCAGAATAGTGGTGTCGCATTAGAATTATTTAATGCACAACTAAGCTACAAAATGGGTTTGACATGACATTTACACTCACCCATAAATTGCATCTCCCATTCCCTGACACTTTCCATCTGAACAGCGTTGAGATCGGACAAGTCGTCATACTCGTCCCGCAGAGCATCCTTCTCCAGACAGAATGTAGCCAAACCACGAGAAGCATCTCGGCCCGCAAATATTCCATATGGACCATCTGAATTACAAAGAGGCAGCAGAGAGACGACATTTATTATTCTAAGAAAATTTTGAAGTCATGCATCATTTTTAAGCAACTTTTCTTAACCTTCAACAGCTTTATTTATTACTGTACCTTTAAGACTGATTATTTGTTTTGATAGGCTGTTCAGTGATTCAAAAAGCATCCAAATGTAAACAAGCTCTTTATGCCATTTAGTATTTATACATGGGTGGGCAATGTAGCAAAAATGTGGTACATATGGCAAATCATGATACATTTTTATGACTTTTAATTCTTCTGAAGACTGATAAACAGTTTGACCTAAAATCATTTTAAACTTACATTTTAGTATTTAGTTTCACATATTGCACTGCATTAAACAGCACCAACTGTGCTTTGTAAAAATTAGAAAAAAGTTCATTTTTTGTTTATAATTTAAAAAATTAACTCGTTTTATTTTCATTACACAAAGCGACATATTTCAAGCCTTTTTTTGTTTTAGTGTTCATACTCAAACTCCAAATGAAAACATTTGAGATTCTGGATTTCCAAGTCAGACTGATCAACATTAAAACAAAAAATGTGCAATAAATATAAAATACCTTTCACAATAATCTCATTTTTAAAGACGCACTACTTTATGGACAATATCCATGATATACTCTGAAAAGTATGAGAATTTATTATGGTAATGATCAATTATTTTCATATTGCCTATCCCTATAGCTATATATGGACCGAGAAGTGAAGGGTACATTTTAAAAATTTATTTTTTTTTCTATAACAGGGATTCAAAGCCTTGTGGATAGTAAATATTTCAATATAATAAAACCATCAGCCTAATGACACAAAGCCTGATTCACTCAATATGAAGAGTAGGTATTAATTAACTAAAAATATGGACACTTAAAACACTGTCTCTCTAACAAAACACCAGGTCTTTTTGCTGCACAGCAAATGCACCTGGTGATGATGCAGACAAAGCACTGATGAGCCAGGTGTGATTAAAAGAGATGGATATGCATTTTGCAGACATTAGAGTAATCCACAACAATGGCAACTAATCACAGAAAAAACAGCTTATATCACTGTGACTGCAATCAGCCATACTTGCAGAAAACTATGCAATAAAGTGCAATAACTGATGAAGCCAGACAAGCTTACAGAAGACCAAGTCTAGGACTGTCTTGATCATTACATAACCATGCTTTTCATATTATCGCCATTATTTTCCACATGTGACATCTTTCACAATCATATCTTGCAAGAAACCGAATTTAATTTCACAATAAACGCAATAATTTATTAAAATAATGAGTTAAGAAAAACATTTTAACAGTAATTTTTGTTTATTTGAGCTCAAAATGTGTCAATTATGCAATGACAGTAGAATAAGTTGGTCAATTAAAAGTTGATTTTGATGCTGATCAGTGTATAAGCTCATTAAAACCAGAAATCCAGAATCTCATATTTACTAAAATTTCATTTTGAAATTTCTATTCAAACAGTATCATTAAAACAAAAAAAACTTGAAATACGTGACTTTGTGTAATGAATGCAACCTTTTAGACTTAAATTACGAACAAAGTTTTTCAGAACATTTAACATTTTTGGAAATGCACCAGCATTTATTTATATAGCAATTAATTATCAGTTAATTAACAATTAATTATCAGTTAATTAACCGACAGGCTTAATTATGTTAAAGAGCTGGCTATTAGAGCAACACACAAACATTGTTCATAAATACTTCATATCTAGCTCGCTCACAGCCTTCAAAAATGAAAATGAACTTTGACAGGTTTTGACCTGCACAGGCAGTGCTCTGGCATCTCCTTAACGTTGAGGAAGTTAGAAATGATTGGAATGTAGGTGTTCAACACATACAAGTAATCAAAAACAGCTGTTAGACAGGAACCACGCCCTCAACAAGTCCAAAACATTACCACTGACCTCAAAAGCATTCCTTTAATAAACTCTGGAATGAGCATAAAGATGCAGGAAATGAATAGTATGCAGGCCTCAGTAAATAAAATCAAGTTAAAGTCAAAGCCAGGTTTATTGTCATTTGAGCCATATACAGTAGTGAGCAGTACACAGTGAAACGAAACAATGTTCCTCCAGGACCAAGGTGCCACATAGAACAACAAGCAACACAACACAACACAACATAAAGTGCAGAACTGCAGCAAATTAACTGCAGACGTGCAACAGACTACACAACACAACATAAAGGGCAGAAGAGGCATGTGCAATAACGCAAGACGATTCACAATAAATGTGTGACAATACAATAGCTACACAGGACAGTTTACAATATAAACATCAGTAAAGAATCAGTACAGGGAGGGGACCAGTGCAGAAAGCCCACTGATAGTGGTAGCAGTAAGGTGCTGCTATCTACATTTTGGTGCAAAAGTAAACAGTATGTTTAGCAGCAGTTTGCCCATGTTTTGTATGATGTAAACACTGTACTCAAGTTTTTGTGTGGACAGATTGAAGATCATGTGTGTTTTATAGAGAGAAATGAGAATGTGAGCAGTGCAATGCTACAGGCTATGGAACTTACACTATCTGAATATTTAAAATTGCACAAAATATACACCCACTGGCCACTTCATTAGGTACACACACCTTGTCCATTTAAGCACCACTGAGCATATAGGTGCAGTTTGTAGTTCTACAACTACAGACTGTAGTCCATCTGTTTGTTTCTATGAATGTTCATCAATGGTCAGGACCCCCACAGAGCAGGTGGATCATTCTCAGAGACACTGACGTGGTGGTGTTGTGTTAGTGTGCGTATGAGTAGATCAAACAGCAAAGTTGCTGATGTAAACACCTCAGTCTCACTCAGTCACACAAACTGTGCTGAGCTGATGTCTCTGACTTTACATCAAGATTTTCAGGTAAATGCTGATATTTTTCATGCATGTGTCTGTAGATACCACTGCTAATGATAGTGCACACAAATCTCACAAATACAGTAAACGAGCAAAAACGCAGCTCAGCAATAAACATTCTGCTCTACCAGAATACAATAAATGAGCCATAAAATAGTAAGTTGACTTGGTTAGATTTAAGTATTTATTTATTATTAATTAATTATAAATAATAATTAATTAATTATTCATTTGAACTTTCCACCTTTGAACAGAAAAACATCACTACTCAGACTAAACAAAGCCTGAGCAACTTGGGGAAAACATCCAAGATATTTTTTTAAATGAGGGTTCAGGTCGGAGTTTTATCTGGCTTGAGATTTGACCCCCGACTGCTAATAAGTTGTGAATGTGATATCACAACACATAGAAGTTTGGTCCAACTTATCTACATAAGTTCACAAGTTTTGTATTAGATTACATTTTGCCACTAAACATATTGAACATAGACTACAATGAAAACATTACAGCTAAAAAAAAACAGAACATTTGCTACTGATTGAAAATGTCAAAATTACCACAGTTTGATTATATTACAACTCAGAATTACATTTAAAATAAACAACATGGCAAGACATTTTCTTACATTTAAACTGGAGGATTGTATTACAGTCCAAAAACTAGAATACAGCTTAATGCATATATTCATAACTTCAAAATTCATACAGCTGAACTATTAACTTCAGATAAACATTACATAAACAATTGACATCCTTCTACTGTATAACTACTGTTTACCCTACAGATGCCAAAACTATGTGGAGACATTTTTTCCAAAAAAGGAACCATATTTCACATTTTGAAGTCAGTTCCTCTTAACACAGCACCAAATGACTCAAATCTATAAAAGAACCAAAAAAACATCTACAGACTGTCTGAATACAAACCTTCTCTTTTTAGAACCACCAGATAACCATTAGTAAAGAAAGTTCACAAAGGAGAACTTATTCAAGTTTATTCTATTATATTTATTATACAAGGATGCCAGATGACTACCAGGAACCTCAGGACTATGTTCCATTCACTGGTGCATCTACAATATATCACTTGTTAATAACTATGTTGTGTCGGGCATAAACAGAGATGAAGAGCATAAACAATCATTTTGAAAAGCTTTAGGGCCATAATTATTACATTTGACTTGCCATATAAATAATCAAAATTAACAATTTGTCCTTTTTATGCAGCTCTGAAAATACAAGAAAAAAGTGGCCAGATTAAGCCATCCTGCTTCAGTGTGGCCAAATGTTGAGCTCAAGTAAACAAACACCCAGTGCTGCCCTCTAAAGGTGATAACGCTACAATTTAGAACATTAAAACAAAACAAAAACAAAAAAACTTGGACACTTTTACACAATTAATATAAAATATTTTAGTTCACCTTTTGAAATAAATGATTTAATTTCCTGATATAAATTTTTTTTGATATGGTATCGTATGACTGCCGTACTAATTGGACATTACTGTTCATTACATTATTCCTCAAAATATGTAACTAAGCTTAAAATAGCAACACTTAAGTTTGTTCTAGCCTCATGACAGTGACAGTCAAGAGTTTTGCATATTTGGACTGTTCTGTATGAGGAAATGTGATTCTCTTATCAGAGGAAGGCTACTTTACTGAGATTTATTGATAACTGTGGAAAAAAGGGTCAAAAAAATTTCATGCTCTACATCATCTGAGTCCCATGTGAAAATTTCCCTTGCACACACATACAGAGTTTTTCTGCGAAGTGGAAGAGACTGAGACCACCTGATCCACCCACAAAGACAACTGACTTCATAAGCGCGTAACAGCCTCCATTAATAAATGAAAAGCAAAGGCCAGCGGGTTAAAAGCATGCAAAGGCTTCCTGGTCTAAACAGGACAAAGGGCAGCAGACATGTTGCTGTTATTACACCAAGCACAGCCATAAATGAGGAAAGAAAAGCAATGGAGTGTGAGGCAAAATGTAGGCAGTGGGCAGAGGTCAGTCTGATGATGCCACTTTTACAGCTCAGGGCCTGCTCACCCATTTACACCACAGATGGTTCACAATCAGATAGCATCTCGTACTTAAATATAGCTGATGGAGGAAAGAGTGGACACCCACTTCAGAAAGTGAATCACACTTTACACTATAAATGCGATCAGTGTAGTCACAATATAGCCTTCAATGTTAAAGCTGTAGCCTCAAAAGGTTTAATGACAGCAAAGCACAGATGTAGGGATTTATGACAAAAATGAACATTACTTGAAATTAGTTGCTTGGTTTATAAGACAGTCTAGTGATAGACTGATTAAACTGTTGGCCAATTATTTTTGTTTTTAAATAATCATCAGCAGACTTCAAAGCAAGTAAACAAAAACAAAAAAAATCACATTTACAGGCACTTCTGCAAGAAGCCTCATCAGTGTAGCTGATGTACAACAATGTTAGAGCTCCCCCTAGTGTCAGTGTCATGACTCTGGTCTTATCAGTGTAGCTGCTGTAGAACAATGTTAGAGCTCCCCCTAGTGTCACTGTCACCACTCTACAGGCAGTCTTATCAGTGTAGCTGCTGTAGAACAATGTTACAGCTCCCGCTAGTGTCAGTGTCACCACTAAACAGGTAGATGAAGATATGACTGATAACACTCCATCTCAAGTGAACAAAAATGTTCCTTTTTTACATTTACCGTAATAGTTTTTTTAAATCAGATTTTAAAAAAAGACACCATGATATCAGCATTATTAATCAGTCATCAACTGTCCTACACAATTCAGACAAAACTAATAACACACTGAGGTTCTGGAGTAAGTTATTGTTCTACAGGAGCTCCTCTGTGATTTTATCCCTACCCCATCAGTGTTTTTCTCCCTCCTACAACAAGAAACAGACTGAATTCTCTAGTGTTTTTTTTATCTAATTCATCACGCATCTGCTCATTTCAGTTCTGCCAAAACACAAATCTGAAGTCATCCCATGTTGAAAAATAAGGATTTTATAGACGCTGCTACTAGATGTATTTTGTCTGATCGCTCATATCCGTGTCTGCGTGGGTTTCCTCCGGGATCTCCGGTTTCCTCCCACAGTCCAAAAAAAACATGGAGGTCAGGTGAATTGGGTACTCTAAAAAAAAAAAAAAAAAATTGTCCGTAGGTGTGTCTGTGTGTCACCCAGCGATGGACTGGCGCCCTGTCCTGGGCTTAGTTGAATAGTGTAATGCCCTGCCCTGCGCCCAGTGAGGGGGTGGGGGACTAACCGCGACCCTAATAAGGATTAAGCGGGTGTGATAATGAATGAATGAATGAATGATTGTGAAGGGTCACTCATCCATCTACATATTCTGGATGGATATCATTCACTACTTACTCTACCAGGGAGAACATGGCCCAATAGGTGGAAAGCTCTTTAACACTAGAACTACCAAACCTCTGCCATTTGGCAGATATACCTTTAAAGGTCTAATGTTAACTGCTGTGACATAAGTGATCATGTAAAGTCCACCAGTCAACATCAGGAAGATGAACCCTGGCAAGATAAAAAAAAAAAAAAAAACCTTGGCACATTCTCTCTTACACGGAAACTTTATACAATATTTCCAATATTTCATTGTAATTATTTTATTTCTATTTTGTGGCTCCAGCAGAGGGAAAAAAAACTCTCAAGTAGAATAAGCTTCAATGTCACAGGTGTTGTGACGTAGCATGATTGTTTACCTGCACACTCGATAACTTGTTACAGATTAATAGTCTAATAGTATTTATTACTAAATTATTAATCTCTAGCCACATCCACTGTTTTACTTTACTTCTTATTTAATATTTTCATATTTAATTTTATATTCTGGTTTGTTTTAGTTATCCTTTTACTTTTATATTACTACTCTCCTATTTATCATAATTTTAGCTATTCCTGAATGCTTTTTTAATTTTATGTTTTTACTATTTTATTTTTTCACTGACTTTTTAGCATTTTTACTATCATACATTTAAATCAGATTTATTCTCTTGGATCAAACTACAATTTTTTGTTTTGTACTTTATTTGTTTAAAGTTAAAAATTAATTTTTTTAACATTTCATGTATTGCCTTGGCTACATTGCAAATGAGAGACACCCTCAATGAATAAAAATGAATGTTTCCATTAATGCTGCAGTTCACCATATTGATCCTTATTCAGGTCTTTATGTCTCTTCCTTCCTATTTCCTTTTGTGCTAGTCTATCTTTAACCATCTCAGACCATCAGTCTATCTTTAATCATCTCAGACTTGATCTTAATCACACATATGAACAGCTTGGGTCTAGAAACTGGCATATAAACCTACAGCCACAGGGTTGCCAGGTTTGCTTTTTGGGTTATTTTGAAAATGCAGTCATAAGCAAAAAAATTCAGAGGTTGTGGTTGTGCAGGTATAACCCTTCCTTCAAAATGTACTGTGGCTGCCAAAACACTCCAAGTAATAATATAGGAGAAAATCAAATAGTCTATTCAATTCTGCATTGTTCTGAAGAGGCATAATAAACAGTAATCACATGATGGACATACAATCTAATCTAATTCCAAGAGGATTTAAGTAATTATTTACATATAATATAAATATACATATATAAATATATTTAGTGCAAACTCTGTGCAGAAAATAATTAAAACTCTACAGAATCAAGACATTTTCAACACAAAAATCAAACGAATCTTCACCTCAGGACTGGGAATTGTATAGGAAAATACGTGCATCGTTACAACCTCACAGCAGCCGTTTTTGATTAATGCATACCACGTGTAAGAGCTATTACAAGTGAACAAACAAGCCAAGTCCCTGTCATCCTTAAATTATCTGAGGAAAAATACACAAACCAGGAATACAATGTAGAAAAATTTCAGGCACACAGTGAACTCTGCAAGAGCAAAGTTTGGAAAAGTTACATTACACATCAGGGAAGGTCAGATCATTTTAAACGCAAAGACTCACTGCTCAAACATAAGTGCTGGTTACATCTGGCACACACCCACAGCTGGATAAAGAAACAGTTCACCCAACTCATTTAGTTAACCAATATCCCACTGATTCCAGAGCAGGATATCCAAGTCAGTCAGGTAGCTTAAGCTTCACATCATCCAACAGGAACCAACATTATCCTGTTGCTCTTTTCCCACTCGACAGGTTTGAGTTACCTGACTGAACTGTGAAATCCTGCTTTGTGACACACACCCTAGACGATGGCTTATGCAGTGTACAACTAACACAAGAGGCCAATAATACAAAATAGCCATGTCGTTTCTCTCAAGCCACATCAAGATCTTAATAAGGGTCTATTGGATGTGGATTTAGGACACAGTATGATCTACCGTTCTGTAAATATGAACAAAAGACAGCAAATGAAACTCATTTCTATAGGTCACAGTAAGTCATATCAGGTCCTAAACCACATCCACTATGTCTGTAACATCTTAAAATCTTGATGCGGATTGAGAAGTTTCAGGGATTTATTTTTTTTCAAAAATGACTGGGCTAGTTAAATGACAACAGTTGTTTTTTTAAGTAATGTTAGTCTTGCGGCTCCATTTCCAAACAAAAGAAGCAACATGTCTTGACTGACATAAGTGAAAAAACTATGTAAATATGACTATTGGGTGAACCAAACCTTTAACCATCTCAGGCTCACATGAACAGCTTATGTCTGGAAACTGCCAAACAAACATATAACCACGTAGACAGAGTTGCTAGGTTTGCATTTTTTTCTTCTTCACCAAATTGGGTTATTTTGAAAATGCAGTTTGAGATTATGAGGTGCAGGTTTGTGGGCTACTTTAAAAATTGTGTGGCTGCCAAAAATTAATACAGCAGGAAAAGATTAAACTATCTAATGAGTGTATAACTGTGTGTCCTAAAAGAAGAGCACATCCAAGGGTGAATTTTGATGGCGAGGTCTTAGGTAGAATTACTAATTAGATTGTTGATTAGAATGGGACATGAAAATACAGATTAGAGCAGGGAGGATGGAAAAGGGGATGTTTTCAAGTTTAAAAATTCCAGCTTAAATTATTTAGGTATGTTCTTATCTCATTATGGTGACAACCCTGGCTTCATCTTGGGAAAGGATGGGTTTCACACAGACAATGGGTTGAAGATTTTTTTTTTGGGACCTGGCAATTTTACAGACCTCTGACCCGGTCAGACGTCTGTTTCCACATCGACACAAAACTCTCTGGATCCTCTTTCAAATTAGGAAATAACATAATAATGAAAACCCTCTGTCTCAAAGAGCCCAAGTCACAGCCCGGTAGCCGATAACTGACAGTCCTCCTTTGATACCCAAAATAGCTGGACACGTTCAGCTAACCACAGCTTAAAAATGCAGCTGTGGCATCATCATGGTTGGGAAATTCAAGTCCAGAAAGTAAAAATTCACTACATGATTTTGCTCCATCTGTGTGAACAGCACTGCTTCTGGTATGCGATTGTTGAAGAAGTCGGGCAGAGAGAACAAAATCCTGGGATGGACTTTTACTTTCTGGACTTGAACTTCTGAACACTGAAACATACAGTCAATAAACAAAACAAGATGAAAGTTTACTACTTAATCTGCCAACACACACTCAAGACCAAAGGTAAAACAGATAATGCAGCTGGCTCTAATAAAGACAAATCAATTCACAACTTTTTCTCCAAAAGTAAGATTTAAAGTGAAGGTTCTGCTGATGCTAACATTACTAGCTAAACAGGAGTTGATCTGATGGAAAGTAATTTGCATATTAATATCCCAATAGTGTTAAAATTAGGATTTTTTCATATTTTTACAATAAATAAATAAATATCATGATTGTTATTTTGGCCAGCTAAAAACCTGACGGTCTCATTACATTTGACTTTACATTTCAGAAATACTTAACAGTCTTTTTGTATTATTGCAGAAACATGTTTTCCAACAATGAAACTGTTAAGACTTGTATTTGTTTTGTTTTCTGTCAGAATACATTAGGAAAAATTTGATTTATCAAATGTGGAGTTAGGGGGGGGTTAAAAATGAACAATATGTTCATGTGAAAATCGTTCTTTAAATAGAAACATCAGGATCAGAAGTATGAATATTTCAGCATCTATCCACTCATCCTTAGCAAACAGCTATTTGAAAAGTATTTTTGAAAAAGCCTAATTGGGATTGGAAAAGTTTATAACAATGCGATTTAAACAATTTTAAAGCTAATAACATGGCTCACATTTACTAAAATCCTGGTAGAAACTGAACTGAACTGAAATTCTTACAGACTTATACTAAGCAAAGCTACATATTAGCTCATGCTAATACAAACCACTTGTTTTTACTAATGTTTTTAATGGAGTTGAACTAAAAAGCAGAAGAAATAAGTTAACTACCTTGATAACTAAACACATAAAAGCTGATTTAGGTCAGAAGAGGCTAATTTACTGAAAAAAAGTAAAAAAGCAGGATAAATCATAAGTCACTGAACAATCTAAACATTTAAAATTTGCTTTATGTTAACTAAAAGTTGCTTTAACTTAGCTAGGCTAAGCTAACATAGCACAAATCAGTTACTTTATTTACTAAGCAGTTTTTAATGAAACTGAACAAAACAGACTAAATGTCTAAAAGCTGCTTTAATTTTCAGAAAAGAGGTAACATTAGCTACGCTACATATTAGCTCTAGCTAATGTAAGGTATTTTTTAAATTTAATTAATGCAAGTTTTTATTAAAGCTGAAACAAAAACCAGGAGAAAATCTATGTAAACTCAAATCTAAAAGGTGATGAGGTTTGCTAACGTTAGCTATGCTAATCTGATTATTATGCTAACTCGAGCCACTTTTATACTTATACAAATATTAAATGAAGCTGAAGTAAAAGACAGGATAAATTACAAGTCACTGGATCATCTAAATATGTAAATGATGCTTTAGGTTAACCAATAGCCTCTTTAATTTACTGAGCTAACGTTAGCTAAGCTAAACTACCTTTTCGCTCATGCTAACGTACGCTTGTTATTAATTTACTAAAACTGTTACGTTAGTGAAGCCGAAATTAAAAGCATAAGAAACTCCAAGTAACAACAATCTAAACATAACAGCTTTAAATCTAAACACCAAAATGCTGCTTTAGTTTATTGATATGAGCTCTACCAAATAGCTCGTGCTAACACATGTCACTTGTTATTTTTATTACTGGTACAGGTTTTTCAGTGAAGCTGAAGAAAAACAGCAGGATAAATCATACGTAGCTGAAATACCTAAACATTTTATCACAATATTTTAGGTTATACAAAAAGCTGCTTTAATTTACTGAGCTAACGTTAGCTATGCTAAGCTTGTCATGCTAACGTAAGCTTTTTATTTATTTACTACAACGGCTGCTTTATATTTAGTAAAAAAGTTGAAGTAAAAATCATACGAATTCCTAAATAACTGAGCAATCTAAATACAGAAATGCTTTAATGGAGTTAGAGTTGTCTTCGCAAGTCAAATGTCACTGAAGATGTAGATATTTGCAGTAAAACATACATTTACAGTAGTAACACTGTATTATATAAACAATATATACTGTTGTCTGATGTTATTGTGATACTTCTCTGTACACTTTAAAAACAACATGCACTTAAAAAATAACTGCACGTTTTAAATGTAAAAATTTCTATGATGTGCTGTATGTTTGTAGGTTTGGTTGATGTGGTGTGTGTGTAGATTAACTTATAGATTATTTTATCCATCTATGAGTACTAAAAACCTCTATGAAACAAAACCGTGCAGATTTGCTGCCAAACTGAGACACAAAAGCAGATGTAAAACAATAAAATAACACAGATGTAAGTGAAGTTGGAGCTGCTCAGCTGAAGTCCTGCAGGTTGTACTGAAACTCTTGCTGGTCTTCTTACCGCGTCCGTAAAACTTTTTGCCGCTGGTCACGTCGAACACCTTCATGTTGACGGCGATGAGGATGCGCGGGTTCTGGACCCCGTCGTACTCCCGCAGCTGCTCCAGGGTGAAGTCGCGCCGGCCCATCTTGGGCAGAGGCGAGGCCTCGCTGCCCGCGGCTTCATCCGCGCCCGACCGCCTCAGCCACCGCCGGTACACGGCGTAGCAGGCAGCCAGAACGAGGATAAGAACGCTGAGGTTGAGCAGCATGCCGCTGACGCCAGGCCCCGGATCCAGCTCCTCTGTGCCCGCCTGCCCACCGCTTGTGTCGCCCGCTATCGCCCCGCTCCTGCCATCCCCATCGTCCGCCATACTGTCTGCACGTTAGCGCCGACCCACAATACACACCACGCCCACTGCAGGCTATCCGCGCATATTATTGGTCTTCAGCTGCGGGCGTCCGCCTACTTTAGCTTCTAGTGCGTTTCTGATTGGTCCCTCACTGCGCCGAGTCGTCTGTTTTGGAGAGCTGTGAGTCTTTGTTGTTCGAACCCGTAAGGCGCAATTGATTGGTCCGCTGACACTTGACCCCGCCCGTCTTAGGCTCGAGCGCGTATATTATTAGTCCTCAGCCATAAAGGCTGGATCTTATTGGTCTTTTGTCGGCCGTAGAGATATTATTGGGCCGTTGTTGTTCAAATCGTTTCGTTCGATTGGTCCTCTACCTAAACGGTCTGTTTTGGACGGTTCATCACATATTCTTGGCTCAACAGCATCAAATCAAAAATCAAATCAAAATTTATTTATATAGCGCTTTTTACAATGGGCATTGTCACAAAGCAGCTTTACATATTTAATATCAAACAAACTGAATCTAAGCCCGATGTGAGCAAGCCGAAGGCAACAGTGGCAAGGAAAAACTCCCTCAAGGCTGGAGGAAGAAACCTTGGGAGGAACCAGACTCACAAAGGGGATCCATCCTCCTCTGATCAAACTACTGACACAGATTTACATCCTTAGTTAAATCTGACATTGTGCTATAGTATATAACATAAATGATATTAATAATAGCGATCATTGCATTCATATTAGGTATCATAATTTAAAATGCAGTAGCATTAGAGCTTTAGTCCAATGTAAGAGAGCAGCAGGTCTGGTGTCAACCTCAGGGTGGTTATTTTGGGTGCATATTTTGGGTGTTAGAAAACATATTATTGACCCAGCTCCGTCTGAAGAACACATAGGATTTTGGTTTTTGCTGTTCAAATCCATCTAGTATGAGCCTTAAAGGACTCTTAATTTATATAGCAGAAGACAAGAAATCAAAATGTAGACTGAAGGTATTACATTCAAACCAGTCAGCACTTCTGGACCAGTATAGCAGTAGCTTTTTCAGTACACCATTGTGGTGTACTACGTCCACCATATAACCAACGGCCTTTGACCTATAACGTCACACCACTACAAAAGTTCATTAATTGAAAGCCCTAATCACACAAGCAATATATTTTAGTCCTATTATGTATTATTATTATGTATTATTATGTAATATTATTTAATTCTGTAGCTCACTTACACTTGTAAACAGACCATTTTCCACTTTCCATCATTTCCCCCTCTGCTTCCAATACCTCCAGAGCTCCTGTTGAATTATGGGATAGCACAGTGTGCTACTGATGCATACTGCAAAGTGTCTCCCAATTCTGTAGGTAATGTGGGTACATATGGCCAATTTCGGACAATAGAAATCACATTATTGGGCATTTGTTGTTGCAAAATTTAAGTAAATAATTCAAGGAATCTGGAGGAATTTCAGTGCGTAAAGGGCACAAGCTTAAGCTTAACACCTGTGAACTCTGATCCCTCAGACAACTCTACATCAGGAACCATCATTCATCAGTAGCTGATATAACCATATGGACAAGAGATGAGTATAAAATGTATATTAGTCCTACAATACAGACCTACCTTAACAAATGCAACTTAAAACTTTGCTGTACAAAAACATGTGCAACATTAACCATGTGCAGAAGTGGCATCACCTTCTCTGAGCTCAGAGGCATCTGGGATGGGTGATCACACAATGGAAATGTGTGCAATTAGGCCATAAGCCAAAGTTGTGTCAGTGCTCTTGTTAAAGTTCTTTTACACTCTGAAAAGTTCAGAGATTTTAGAGCAACATATACTGCCTTCAAGACCACATCATTAGCAGGGATATCCTACATTTTTCAACTAGACAATACAAAAGCACATGCTGCACACATTATAAAGACATGTCTGTGGAAGAGGGTATGAGTAATGAACTGGCCTTCCTGCAGTCTTGACCTGTCCCCAAACCCGTACTGTTGTACACCCTAAAATGTGTTTATAGGAAGAATTTGACAAAATTACACACTTCATTTGGTGTCCTCAGTGCCAAAAGATTTTTTGTGTTTTGATAAGGAATGACATTACAAAATGGTACTTTACTGTGCCAACTTATTTTTTTAATGTTTTGCAGGAATGGGTGTATATTAAATTAAATTTAAGCTGACGAGACAAAACATGAAATATCTCAGGTTCATACTGTCTACAATCAAATAAAAGTCCGTTGTAAAAAGCGCTATATAAATTTTGATTGATTGATTGATAAAAGTCAGTGTTAGATACTGTCATACTGTCCAAACTTCTATTCTCATTTGAGGTTGTAGTTAACATTTGCCCAACTTCATCTGAAGGGTAGATATGATTGGGTTTTTTGTGGACTTGTGTGTACATACAATTGGTCATGAAGGCTGGTTCTTTTGCATAGCTTGCTATTTTGGTCTGTAGAGTGCATATGATTGGTTCTCCGTCATACTATCCCACATATTTTGCATTCTGGAAGATAAGAGTATTGACCCAACTCCAGCTGGAGAGCACATATGATGTTGGCCCAGGGTTGCTTGGACCCATCTACTTGGGATGCAACAGGGCATTTGATTGGCTTACAAGTGAATAGTGCATCCACACTGATTGTTGAATTCACACATCTTGGACTGGTCGCAGTAGTAGTGCATTTTCCTTATAAAATATATGACATAAGACATTGTTTGGGTTTTTATAAACAGACTTTTTAATAAATTTTTATATATGCAATTTTTTTTTACATGTTACAATTTATAGGCGAGAAAAAAAAGGAAAAAAAGGAAACTGACATGCATATAAACACACCAGCACACGCAAAACAGTACTACAATAATACGGATCAATAAAAATTAAAATCAACCAAATCTGAATAATTAATCATTTTTATGTACAGTTTCTATTTGTATTTTATAGCTGCATTAGTCAAACAAGCTGTATAGACAATAAAAAATATCACAATTATGTCATCGTTCAAAATAGAGAAAAAAAAATCCCATCTCCAATAGAATTTAAAACTTTTTTTTCTGGAAATATAGCTCCTTTCTGTTTAAAAGATACAAATTCTTAGAAAATAAAACTTCAAGTAGAGAGATATGTTTCTAATTTATGTCAAAAAAGTGAGGGACCCCGTTTCTTCTCAGCTTGGAGCTTCTTTCTAGACATCTCAGTTTAACATCCAAGGGACGGGGGATGTCGTCACCCTCACCAGCAACACTATACAAACAGCAAAATGTGATAAATAGCAGGATTTTAACAGCAGATTAAAGCAGAACTCCGCACATCCTCATATTTTGAATAATCCTGCATTTTGGCATTGAACTTAACTATGTATTCTTCTAACACTCGACATGAAATCGCAAATGCAAGCTATGCGTCAAGAAATTGTGTATAGTGTCACTTTGTCATCATGATATTCCTTCCACAAGCTTAAATGATTCAAAATGTACTTCACAATGTCTCATCTGCTATTAGAATTACAATCTATACTCAATGGCCATTAGGTACACACACTCACTGTCTCATTTTAGCTCCACTGACCATATAGGTGCACTTTGTACAGACTGTAGTGCATCTGTTTCTCAGTTCTTCAATGGTCAGGACCCCCACAGAGCTGGTGGTGAAGTGTTATTGTGTGCGAGTCGGGAGACAGCAGAGCACAGCTCTGTGGTAGTCCTGTGGGGGGTCCTGATCATTCAACAACAGGCTAAACAAAGTATACAGAGAAACAGATGGACTACAGTCTGTAACTGTAAAAGTACAAAGTGCACCTATATGGTCAGTGGAGCTAAAATGAGACAATGAGTGTGTGTACCTAATGAATTGGCCAGTCTTCCCCCATAAGGAGTGCTGTTGTGTGTTAGCTTTGCCTCCATTCTGTGACTGTTTGTTCAGGCACACAAACAGTAAAAGTTATGACACTTAAGAAATAAAATGAAGTTTCCTGATCCGTCACTGGGTCTTTGAAATGTAAGGCACCCCTAAAGATAAAACAAAGCAGAGAGAAAATGTACATTCAACAGATTGTCCATGAGCTGCATTTGATGCAGCATTCGTAAACTTGATGGCAGAACATTTTGGCTCCCACGATTCACTGCAGTCCATTGATTGTTCCTGATTAAAATTGCCAAAAACAACAATAACTAATAATAATAATAAAATCAGGAGCCAAAATCTGCCTGCTAGACATTCTGCTTGACACTTTTGAACATAGTGAACTCAATGCAGCTGTCATGGTTTTAACACTCAATCTTCACTTTAACGGTTTGACTGATTCACTCGTACGGCATAAACCTGAAGCGGCTTTTAAAAAGGCCTTTTCTCTAAGATCAGAAGTAGTGGTCACTCCAAGCTCCACGTAGTCCACAACTCATTTCTTTGGTGGATTTGCTTCTTTGGCTTTGCTAGCTGCTTGCTCTCTGGATTGCGGATTCTTCTTCGCATTCTCTTTGGGCAGGGCCTTCGTGGCTGCAGTCGGCTCATTCACTGTGGAGCTGGATGCTGCTTTCCTACTGGCTGAAGCTGATTTTGCTGGCTCTGAAGCAGATGATTTGCTGTTTGCTGCGCCTGCTGACCGGCTGGCCGAGGCTGCCTTTGTTGACACCTGATTGGCTGAAGAGGGTTTAGTGTTTGCCGGAGAAGCAGACTGGCTGTTTGAATCCGTCTTAACTGCTGCAGCAACAGGCTGATTAGGGGGCCTGGTGATCGGAGCCTGTTTTGAGGAGGAGGACGATGAAGAGTTGTGACGTTTGCGTCTCCCGTCGTCGCCTCCAGAGGACGAGTGTCTCCGTCTTCGGCCACCCTCCTCACCCATCGGTGGCTGCAACAGAGGAAATTAGATGACCTTTAGATCACCAGTCACCCAATAACGAAAATTACAGTGATAGTTTGGTGGTTTTATACTGTTCACCAAAGTCACTAGGCCAGTACATGTTTGGTGTCTACTTGTGCACTGGAACCATGAGGCTAATGAAGCTAACAAGCAGCTTTTATTAGCTACATCAGCCTTATAATGCAAAACTAGTCATGTATCAGATTACCATATTGTGAAAAGGTTCATTTTAGTTAATAATTTAATTTATAAACTGTTAAACTCATTTCAAGTGATTTCATTTCACTGTATATTTTACATTCATCACACAAAATGACATATTTAAATGTGTTTTGTGTGCGGAATTTGACCTTCGCATTTAAGTTCAGTGAAACACATACACACGCATGCACACGCACACAAGTGAAGACATTAGGCTATGAGAACATGTGCCCAAATCTGTGGGCAGCCCTATCCATGGCACCTGGGGAGCGGTTGGGGGTTAGGTGCCTTGCTCAAATGCACTTCAGTCATGACCTGCCTGGGGATCGAACCCTCAAGACCAGATCCCTAA
>BRDA01004034.1:19444-39724 GCA_036984385.1 Crenuchus spilurus | reverse complement strand
GGCACCTGGGGAGCGGTTGGGGGTTAGGTGCCTTGCTCAAATGCACTTCAGTCATGACCTGCCTGGGGATCGAACCCTCAAGACCAGATCCCTAACCAGCAGGCCACGGTGATCAGTATAACATGATAGTCAGTAATAGTTTTGTGGGCAGCTACTGTCCATCTCAATAAAGCTTGTCAGCAGAACCTGCACACTGGACTTCAGACACCTTGTATTCTGTGTCTCTCCACTCTTCCTCCAGACTCTAGGAGCTGATTTACAAATGAAATCTGAAAAGAGGACTTTGGAGCACTCAGTTCTGGTTCTGCTTAGTCCACTTCTGATGTCTCTGGTTCAGGAGTGTTGATATTAGGACTGTGGCAGTTGTAGCTCTGAGAGATGCACAGTATGTATACTGTCTGAATAGTCATTTACGCAAACTCACAATCACATATCATTTAAGATTACGGATGAGCTATAAGTCATACTGACCAACATTTAAAGCAAAACCTGGTGTGAAATATGTCACTTTAGGTGTAATGAATATAAAATCTATGACTTCTTACCGTTTTGAATTAAATTACACATGGAACTACAAATGTAACTTTTCACATTTTTTTGATGTGCGACTGTACAGAAACAATATTCACACAACAAAAAGTGGCTGATTAACAACTCTTTCTCCATCACTCACACTCACCTCCACTCTGAAGTCATCTATGGTCTTGAATTTGCTGAGATGTTCCTGTAGCTTGGGATCAATGGCCTGGCTCTGAACCTGGGCGTATTTCAGGAAAGCCCAAAACTTCTCCAGACCGTACAGTTGACCTGCACACAAACGTCAGAGATCAGCAAATACACACATCTCTGTCCTCATCTTGGTTTCAGTTAGGAAATAGTTTAATGTAGCGTGAAAGCTCAAATTCTGTTTATACCGTTTATATCAGTGCAGAATTATTAGAACACACACACAGTGTACAGACATATACACATAAGCATATATACAGTATACCAAAGGTTAAGATATATTTCATCTTTGCCATCATAAATTACAACATGTTTGTCAGAGCACATGGTGGACATAATTAAGACCAACTGCAGCTTTAATGAAAGGCAGCACAGATGAAAAAATAAGTTGTGGCATTTATCATTAAAATGTCTTCAGGTATGCACCATATTGCCCATCACATGATGCAACAAAACAGCCAGATTTTATTCTTTTGTAATGAGAGCTGGTGATTCTGACGTCAGGAAGTGAACTTTGATGATACAAAGTGGGTGGAGTCTGTGATGCGACAAAGCTAGAGTGAAGTCCAACTTTATGCAAATTAGGAGTGAAGTGATGTGGAGATTGCCAATAGGAGTCGAGCAGGGTGGGTCATGCTTTATCTCCACAGTTGCCATCCCCTTTCACCCAGTTATTCAATGGTCAGGACCCCCACAGGCCACCCTCGGTGACACTGACGTGGTGGTGGTGTGTTGTGCTGCTGATGTTTAACACCTCATTGTCACTACTGGAGTGAAAATAGTTCACCAACCAGTCAACAGTGTCACTGATGAAGGACTAGAGGACCAACACAAACTGTGCTGAGCTGCTGTCTCTGACTTTACATCTACAAGACCAACTATGTAGGTGTGTCGAATAGAGGACAGTGAGTGAACACAGTGTTTCACATCTCCAGCAGCTCACACACTAACACACCACCACCACATCAGTGTCACTGAGAATGACCCACCTACTCTGTGGTGGTCCTAAACAGTGTAAACAAAGTATACAGAGAAACAGATGGACTACAGTCTAATCACACAGGAATGTAAACAGTCACACCATTGATATGAGCCAGCCTTTGTATTTAATGAATCATAGTATACAAACATTAAACCCATATCAGTCACTGAATAGTAATGGCCTTTGGTCTCCAGTCATTACACTCTACACAAGATCAAAGGTTTACTGACACAGTCCTGAAGGCTGAGGCACAGCACATTCATTGATGAGGTTCACTTGCACAACTTAAACATAATCTATTACTAATTACTACACATGGCGTAAGGAGTCAGTGCCAAAGTCCATTAGCACAATGCTGATTCCCTGGAGAATAGCTCTCCAGATAATGCCCAACATTAGGTTATAGAAAAGACTGAGGTTTTCACTGGTAGTGGGACCTCCCAGTAGATGTACACAGTCGAAGGAGTGCACACAAACTTTACTTTCACTTTCTAATAATACTTGACACTGGCAGAGAAACATATGTCTTGAGTCCATAATGCCACGCTGGTGTGTGTGGTTGTGTGTGTGTAAATGGAGTGTGGTAATTGTAAAGCATCCTTGGGTTTGAGAAAGGTGCTATATAAGTGTAACATTCATTCATTCATTCATACATTCATTCAAGTGCAAGATCATAAAACTAATTTCTTATACACACACACACACACACACACACACACACACACACACACACACACACACACACACACACATATATATATATATATATATATATATATAAAAACATACACATGAGAGAGAGAGAGACAGAGAGAGAGACAGAGACAGACAATTTTAAAAGAGCCAATCTCCCCGAGACCCATTTATGATGTATGTATGATGTCATTATTCCTGTTTACACAAACACTTCTCTATAAAATTAAACAGGCCATTTTAGTTACTGTGCCTTTAAGACAGATATATGTAACTGAGGCCTGTTCTGATTGTCCTGCCCTGTACTGTGTCAGATATAAGCCTGTATAAGCAGTCCAGGCTGAAAGACCTCCAGTGTGAAAGGGACAGGGTTAAATTAAATGTATGCTAAATAGGTGGACGTATGTAAATGTGTTTCTGTGATGACACAAAAACATCCACTTAAGAGAACTGTAATTTCCAGATAGACTGTATGCAATGGCATAAAACTGTTTTATCTGTTTTACTGCACTTTTAAAATTATCACAGGAATCAAACCTAGGGTTTTGCATACCTTTCCATCAATACTGACATTAAAATGAAGGATTCTTCTAATATCAGCCATGTTTGTTACAATATGAAGTAATTGTAAGAATTTATGTTTTATTGTTTTATCAGACATTTATTTTCAACAGTCATACGTCAATAAATTAGACTATTGTGAAAAATGTTCAGTTTTGCCCATAATCTCATAATACCAAAAAGGTCAAGTGTAAAGTGCATATTTCAAGCTTTTTTGTGTTGATGTTCAGATTTATATTTCATTCATAAATCAAGCTCCTACAGTCCAGAGAATACAAGGTGTCTGAAGTCCAGTGTGCAGTTTCCGTCTTGGTTTGGCCTGCTGGTGTTTTATCAAGTCCAAAGTCAACGCCTACCACGAGATTTTGGAGCACTTCATGATTCCATCTGTTGACAAGCTTTAGGGAGATGCCCAGCAGCTGCCCAAAGTGCCAACACTGCTACTGACCATCATATTACTGTCACAGCCAACTCATTAGCTATTAGCCAAAATGATCGTTAAACCTAAAAGGCTAAAATGTCACTTTTTAACAAATATAAAAAGTGTGACAAAAATAAACTATGATATTTTAGTCTTTTGATGCATGACTGTATATCAGGCACAGTTAATACAGTGTAGCACGAGACTGTGCTTGCATACCTTTCTCATAGTCATTTAAGGTTTCCTCCTGGAACTCCTTGAAGATCTCAGGTCTGAACCTCTTCTCCAAACCGTAACTGTAGAAGCGGAAAAGGCATTCCAGGCCGTACCTGCAGGAAGGTAAAGGTGAGTGAACGGGTTGGCATGACAAATAAAAAGCAATACTAATGTAGCATAATGTTAGCAGGATATTTGCCATTTGCTAGTTACATAATGCTAACATCACATGCTACACAGGTGTGCACTGTTGCAAAAGACCACAAGTGTGTCATGTTACAGAGGACCACAGGTTTGTACTGTTGCTCTTCTGTCCAAAACAACCACGCAAAATCATATCATATGAGTCTGAAACTTGGGTGAAATAAGATGATCAGGGACACCTGACCCTGGTCCTGCAGATCTACCACTAGTGATTGACCAATAGGATGCCGATAGGAAGGCTGATGTATAATGCTGAATAAGCCTCTAAAAAGTGACAACCTGCAGGTCTCAGAGTTAAATATTTGCTTTTCCCACACAATTCACATACAAACTCACATCCACAACATAGACTGCATTCAGAACCAGAACGACCTGTTCAGTAGCTGCCTGTGCCGTGCCAGGCTGTAGAAACCAGCACAATTTATTACCAACTTCTCACATGCTCCCTGAAATGGTTTGACACTGTACCAAGTACATACCTGAAGAGGAATGCTGCAGCAGGTGTGGCGTTTGATGTTGTCAATACAAGTTATTGTGTGAGTGCACAATAGCTCATATTTATCAAGTGTCTCAGTGTCTACATCCCATGTCAGAGTTATGTAAAACACTGATCCCAGATCAGTATTATTATGGTCAGAAGTTTAATCAATATGGCCAATTGTGTGCGAGTCTGACATGAAGTAACCTCTGTCCTGTTAGAGAACACTGTATAGTTAGGATTACCTGTAGTTCAAAGACTAAACACCTGCCTTTACCTGTAGATTACACACCTGAGCTATAGTGAAGTGTAGTAACCAAACACACAGTGTTCACCTGTAGTGTAGTAACCAAACACACAGTGTTCACCTGTAGTGTAGTAACCAAACACACAGTGTTCACCTATAGTGTAGTAACCAAACATCTGGTGCTCACCTGTGGTGTAGTAAACAAACACCTAGTTCTCAAAGGAAGTGTAGTAACTAAACACCTGGCTCTCACCTGAGGCATAGAACCCAAGGCATGTGGTTCTGACTTGTAGCATAGTAACTAAGCACCTGCTTCTCACACCAGACATATAGTTGTCATCTTTGTTTTAATAATGAAACAGCTGACTCTCACCTGTGGCACAGAAGCCTCATCTTTATTTTAGCATCTAGTAACCCAACCATAAACTTGGTTCTCACCTGTAGTTCTCTTTGGCATCCTCCAAGGCGTACTGCTTAAACTCCTCGTACATTTTCCTGTTAAAGTTGTCCCTGAGGAAGAAGGACCAGAACCTGAAGAGTGTGTTCATCTCCTGAGACTGACCTACTCCCAACCGTTTCCTCTCTACAGAAACAAACACACACACACAAACAAACAATCAGAAACCAGCCCTATACCTGAAGGAAGAATGTCTATCTTCTGGACTATTCTATATTACTGATCATTGTGTGAATGTGTGTGTGTGAGTGAATGTGTGTACCGTTGAGGCAGCGTCGGCGGTATTTGTGGTAAACTTGCTGAGTAAAGCCGTTCTCTTGGAGCAGCTCATGAGACGGGTGCCAGAATTTAGGCAGAGACTGAGGAGTACAGCCATAGCTGCCTGACTGCAAGGGGGCACCCTCTGATGGAGAGGCATTTGAACTACTGCTCCACCAAAAAAAAACAGACACGGAGAGAGAGAGACAGACAGTTAAACCAACTTTAGAGTAAAACAACATGTTGTTATTGTCTTATTGTTTGAGTGCTTCTTTAGGTGTCAGTACAGTAATAACAAGTCTATAGGCTCGTGTCTCTAACCTGATGGAGTTGGTGCGCGGTCTGTGTTCTCTGGAGTCCATCACCCAGCCCACATGACTCTCCAGCGGAGGATTAGAGCTGTGACGGGTTTTCCTCTTTCGTGGAGTCTGAAAGAGACAGAACAGTTAAAACTTAGTAGCTGAAGGACAACATTTGGGTTCAAACGAGGGCTTTAAATCAGAGACTTGTCTAAGGAGTCACATTCTGTCCATGCAGACTTGTGTACCTGTCCATCAATGTTGCCACTGTCCTTGATAACAGGGTAGAAACGTGGTGTTTTGGTGGGGTCCTGACGACCAGGCGTACGTGGGGTCCTTGGGGTGCGGGGGGCACTGGAGGATTCTGGGACATTGGTGGGAAGAGAGTGGGCAATACTAGATTCATCTAGAACAGAAGACAAATGTAGACATGTTAATAATCTTCAAGATATGTACTATACAGTTGGCCCCACTGTATACAGACTTTGTTGATAAAGAATAAAAAACACAATCAATATAAATCACGTCCTATATTTATTCTGTGATTATATGAAAGGTAAGTTATGTACCTTGACATGGGGGAGGTGGGGGCACCTCCTGGTTAGGGTCTATGGGTAGTTTAGGGGTCAAAGTGTCAAACTCATCCTGGCTGATAACACTGATCTTTTTGAAGTGCTCCATTTCCTGTTTGTGGAAGAACACACACACACACACACACACAGATTTTCAATACTACAACGTGGCCAACAATTTTCAGTATTTTATTTCACTTTATGCAATTTAAATTTAATGAGCAATCAGCATGAACAGATATGAAAATGAAAAAAAATGCTATTGTATCAGAAAACAACTATGCTAATATGCATTTCTCATAAAGTGCTAATGCGTATCATAATGTAGCTATGTGCTAATACTAATGTGCATATCATAAAGCAGCCATGTACATTTATATTTTTATGAAGCAGCTGTGCCCTAATGTATATATCATAAAACAACTGTGTGCTAATGCTAATGTATATTTATCATAAAGCAGCTGTGTGCTAATGCTAATGCATATACTTATATTTATCATAAAGCAGATATATGCTAATGCTACTGAATATTTATATTTATTACATTATTGTTTTACTTTTTAAATATCTTTTGGTGGTTTAAACACCTGAAATTTCTGACATCACAACAATCTGAGAAAATGAGTGGGCTTTGGCTTTATTTACAAGCTATTGTGGTCACTAATGTGGTTAGAAATATTTACATATTATATTTCTAATGTGAAGCTGTAATATGGTGAGTTATTGCAAATGAATAAACAATAAAAGCTCATTTGTGTTTAAATTATTTTAAAAGTGTTTGAAAGGCCGGTTTCATTTGCTGGACTTTCCCTGTCAGTGAGAAACTGTTCAGCTTACTACACAGCTTACACACAAACACACCCCACATAATCACAGAGTAGTGAAGTTAGATGACTTAAACGTCACTACGCTAAGCAGGATCAGACTCTACGATAAGGCATTTGAGGTGAAGGGTCTTACTCAGGGCCCAAGTGCCCTCACTGACCTCCATGCAGCTTAACCTCTTATACAGCCTGAACCTACTCCTCCCATTCAGAGCTTCATGACTCTCTCCTTCTCCAAGATTCACACAAAGGGGAGGAGTCATACGAAAGCTGAAACTCTCTTTCTACTCAACTTTTTCATTTCTGAGCTGCTAATGAAAGATTCTGCTTCACATAAACCGTGTGTCATATTCAGTTACTGGAAGTGTTGATTGTTACTGATGGTTGAGCCCCAAACACAGAACTGAGCACTGAGTTTCTGTCCAGCTGAAGACGCCCTCTTGTGGCACAAATCTGAATTGTAGGATGAACCTACATAATGTCCCTTCAGTGCTGTGTAGCCTGAAAAGTTATGAATACAAATCATAAAAGACGTTTCTCATCATATGAAAGGCTGAGACTGAGGAATCATAAGCAATACAGTGGAGTGTAAGAGGATAAACTACCAGACTTTTAGCTGAAAGTAGCTTTTAGAAAGGCAGGAATATTAGAAACTAAAACAATATGTATTACCAGTAATAACTATATGCAAGATCTTAATAAATTCATGGTTAGATTCAACTTTTTGCCAATATGATTTGCACACAACAGTATCCATCTCTGAATCAATGTCTCTATATACCCCTCCCTCACTCCCCCCCCCAATCAATATACATTTATTGGCATAACTGTGTAGTCTACAGTATTGCCAAAGCATTACAGCAATGACAATCATGACAAAAATCTGGACAAATACCTCAACGTTAATAAAATTAATAACAATACTGAACAAAATAACAACAACAGCAATATTTTCACATGTTTGTGAAAGAAAAATGTAGTATAGCACACAGTAGTGTGGGTGTCTATAGGATGGTGGTGGGGTGGAGGTGTTACCCACTACCTCCCAGGCTGTGAAATGTATTTACGTATTTAGCAGTGGGGGGAAGAAGTGTTCCCCTCTCCAAGAATGATTTTCAATTTCTTTCCACTTATCAAAATTTGGGATCACGTTTTTAAATTTCTTCATGAAAATTTCACGTGTTATTTTGAATTTTTCACAGTGAAGTACATCTCTGTCTCAACCTCTCTTACAGTGATCACACAGTCTCTGGTCCCTGGGCAGCCAGGACTGTTTATATCTGCCTGTCTCTATGGCCAGGCTGTGATCACTGAGTCTGTACGTAGTCAGGATCTGTCTCTGCTTTGTATCTCTGACAGTCAGGAGATACTCTTCACATTTATACTCTGTTTTTAGAGCCCGATAACAGTCCAGTTTACTCTGAGTTTGAGTCTCTTTTTCCCAGTGTTCTAGATAATCTGTCTGACCGTGTCTGATGATGTGACTGATGTTTAGTTTGGGGGGGTAAAGCAGTGCTGGACTGAAGCTGCTGTCTGTTAGGTGTTAGGAGGTTAGTCAGCCTCAAGACCAGCTGACTGAGGGGACTCTTCTCAGTGTTCAGTTCTTGGCTCTGTAATTCAGTAATATGCAGTGTTTCTCTGGGACTCGTCTTCAGATGCATCCAGAAATTGAGAACTTTTTTTTTTATGTTTATTAACAGATCAGACTCTCCATGCATGCATTGGTTGAAATTTTAGTCTGGACTTGTCCCATGTTGTGTAGATCTAGTGCTTATCTAGTGCTTGTCCCATCTAGTGTAGCTGTGCTGACTGGGTGGGCCCCAAACCTCACTCCTATACAGTGCTGTGGGCTGGACCACACTGTCAAACTGTCTCTCTCTCTATCTGACCTTTCACCTTCAGACTTCAGGATAAGCAGGTGTGACCTTGGTGTTATGAGCACAGGTGACTAAACTCACACTGAACCAACAACTCCAAGATTTCACTTACATTCACATTTAATAATTATATACAAATAGACTGGGCGATATGGCCAAAAATGTTATCACGATAAATTTTTCTATACTGATCAATCTCGATAATTATCACGATATTAAATTTTCTAACACTGTCATAGTTGTAAACAACATCTTTCTAAAAACATCAGACTAAATACATGAAATGTTACTATTTAAAATATTAAAATGTTTATTGCTAGAACATAATATTTTAGCGTCCGGCTGGACGAGAAAGACGTTTACAGTCGTCACTTTATTGTTGAAACTTACAATGATTGCTGTCAGCTGCAGCCACTACAAAATAACAACAGGCTAGAGAGCCGAGCTAACAGGCTAATGCTAGCACTCGGGCTGACACACACACACACACACACAGCGAGCCCCCTGCCTTCTCCTTCTCACACAAACAGACGAGAACACAGCGACCTCGTGCTCTCTCGCCTGGCCCCAAAATGCTCTCCCCCAATCACATGCTTGTCTTAAACACAACAGTGCATTTTGGCGGTGCTGGTGAGGAGGAGCTAACAAGCAGCAGTATTAGACTTCTGAACTCACTGTCAAGCTGCTTAGACGTGAAATGGAAACAAACGTTAATGCTTATCAAATTGTATTGTCCCAGCTTATCGTCGTCAATGAGGGAGAAATTATCGCGAAATAAATCGATATTGTTGTATCGCCCAGCACTAAATACAAATAAAAGCAACAGCATTCATATTAAATCAATACCAACAGATATGAGTCTGCACTTCTGTCAGTAAATGACAAGCATTCTTCATAAAAAACTACAGCATGTTTAGTAAAAGTACTTTTATGATTCTGTTTTATGGTCAGAGCTGTGGTGATCATCATGATACAGGAGTTCTGATGTAATATACTGTGATACTGTAATTAAGGTAATATAATGTGATATATTGTGATATTTTCAATGAAGTGTATTGAGACCAATGCTCAAGTCCAACATCAAATACTATTGAGTCCAAGACATTAGAAGAAGCATCCAAGCCTGGACTTACAAGCTCTGAGTCCGTCACTAGTAATGTAACAATTTTTAAACTATACAAATACTGGATAAAACTTTCTCTAGTAGGATTGTGTGTCCAGTTCTGGTCACTACCCTTGACCTCTCTGTGCTCTCAGACTCTCCACGTCAACTCCTGGTCTTCAAAGTCAAACACTCAGATATGATAAACCAGAGAAAGGAAAAGTAAACGTAGATAAAGAGCTAAACCAAGTACCTTTGCTTAGAGAAAAACAGCACAGGTACATGATGTACAACTGTATTCCCATTCCAACAACTGCTCTCTACTCACTTCCCCTTATAGCTAAATGCAGTAAAGACTCTCATGCACTTAAAATGCAGCAGAGCTAATTGTTCCTGTCTACATTCTTGTGTAAGTCTGGTTCCAGAACATAGCAGGGTTTCTTTCCACCTGTTCAAAGCACATTACATAACACTGTAAATTACTGAGTGTATTCACACACCATCACACAGCTAAAAACACTCATTTAAAACAGGAAATGACAAGAATTCAGATAATTCCCAACAGGATCTTCACAAGTAATGGTCTGTTTTTCTAAACAAACATCACAAGTGTTCAGGCTGTTGTCAACACTCTTGTTCTTTATGGATGTGAAAGCCGAAGAGTAAAAACTAGAACAGGAAGAGTCGTTATGAGCTTTGTACTGTTGAACCGCCCGCGCCGGTGTAGAGCGCGCGCCGAACTGTGGCGCCGGTGTAGAGCGCGCGCCGAACTGTGGCGCCGGTGTAGAGCGCGCGCCGAACTGTGGCGCCGGTGTAGAGCGCGCGCCGAACTGTGGCGCCGGTGTAGAGCGCGCGCCGAACTGTGGCGTTGGTGAATTTAAATTATGGTGATAGTAAAGAGAACTCACTGGACTATAAGGTCATGTTCCCGTCAGACTCCTCATAGAGCAGCAGTGAGAAATAAGGGCTTATTTTAAGAACAAGTGCATGCTGGGAGCTGTGTGACTGGCCCTGATGTAAAAGATCTGTGCTGAGTGATATCTGAACTGAGGCCTGAGCAGTAACTGAAAATCAGAAGAGTGTGGACACGAGCCAGTGTGAATTTAACAGTGACAAAAGTACAGTGTGGATACTGCCCCAGTGTGTATTTAATGACTATGATTTTGCAGTGAAGATTCTTAGCAATCGAATATTAATATTTACATATCAGTGTGATGTACATACAATGCAACTCCTGTACTAATGCAAATATAGCACCATACTAAAAGGAGTGGTTCATATTTACACCATTTTCTACATTCCTCGGATATAGATCTGTCATGGCATATTCGGGATCCAAATTTTACTTCTTTAGTTTAATTCCTGCTCCAAGATGGCCGACACAGCATTCCGCTACACAAGTGTTTGTTACGGTTTACAGTTCAAAGTCATACTGTGTCCTAAAGCACATCCACTAGTCTCTGAGACCTTCTAACATCTGGATACGATTTGAGTGTGTTCAGGGACATTCTGGTGATGTATTTAAATGACTATTGAGTTCTATTGTTAGCCTCACAGCTCCAGTTCAGTGGAGAATTGTGTTAAACTGATCAGAGACTGATCTGTATTACCTTAACGTTGGTGCTGTCCTGTTTCTCCTCTGTTGTCCACAGGTCCTGTTCATAGTAGTAGAGGCCGTCGTTGATGGCCTTGGCTAGTTCAGCTGTTATTTTGGCACGTGAGACATGGTTTCCCGTCCGGTCTCCACCCGGGTGTTTCCGCAGGTGTGGGGGCGTCTGGGTCACGATCAGGATTTTATTCACGTCTCTGTCATCCAGTTCTCCATCCGAGTCGTCGTCAGACCAATCGGTGAAGGTGTTTTTACGTGGTGCTGCCAGTCGTTCCATCTCCTCATCGAACAGGAAGTCCAGCTCCTCCTGATCAGCTTCAGGCTGTAGGTCCGGACTGGACCGAACCTGTTCCGAACGCTCCTGGGAAGGGAAGTCAGATTGGATTAAACATGAACTTAACTGTGATTCTAATTAAGCTGAATTCATTCCTACATAATAATGGTCACCAGCCCTGCTCTCCTGGAGAATTGTAAGATGTCCAGGAGGAGGGTTTGTGATCACTGATGTAGACTCTATCATACACTTAAGAATTACCATCCACCTAGCTGACAAATTCAATGAAAATGACTATTAAAAACTTCTCACTGGATCTTCTACACTCACAGGTCACTTCATTAGGTACAAACCTTGCATCTACACTTATTCTCCACTTTAGCTCCATTGACCATATATATGCACTATTTTCACTGAAGCAGTGACACTCTCACTAACAGCACCACCACAGCAATGTCACTGCAGTGCTGAGAAGTTCAACCAGCTCTGTGGTGGTCCTGACCATTGAAGAACAGGGTGAACAAAGTATACAGAGAAACAGATGGAACTAGTTTGCACCTGTATGGACAGTGGAGCTAAAATGAGACAAAGAAATGAGATACAAGCTATGTGTACCTAATAAAGTGGCAAGTGAGTGCATCATAAGACTGGAAACGTCACTAAAACATTAGCAAGCTCTGTCCAGTATGGTGTTTAAGTGGCTTTAGCAGTTAGGGCAGGAAGGAACTCAGAGCAGATTACGGGATGTGCTGTAGTGTGAGAAAGCAAATTTTTAGTGTTGTAGTACTTGAGTATGGTCTCAGGACCATAAACAAGCCTCAGTCTCGTCTAGGTCTCTAACTCATTTGGTCATGTGTTGGTCTCAGTGTGAGATGGATTAAGAGCGGCACAGTGGTTTAGTGGTTAGCATGTTCGTCTCTCAGCACTGAGGTCTTGGGTTTGAGTCCACATCTGGGCGGAGTTTCCATGTTCTCCCCGTGTCTGCATAGGTTTGCTCCGGGGACTCTGGTTTCCTCCCACAGTCCAATAACATGTAAATCAGGTGAATTGGCTACTCAGAAAAATTTGTGTGTGTGTGTGTGTGTGTGTGTGTGTGTGTGTGTATGTATGTATGTATGTATGTATGTATGCCCAGTTATGGTTGCCACTCTGTCCTGGGTGGTCCGCCTAGTGCTCGATGCAGACCTCCAGGTGAATGGTCGCTTCCGGTTAAGAGTACGCTGTGCATGACTGGCTGCCACTTCTTGCTGGTGTGTGGGGATGAGTGTGTGTAAATGGAGTGTGTTGATTGTAAAGTGTCCTTTGGTATCAAGAAAGGTGCTATATAAGTGTAACGTTATTATTATTATGAAGAAGAAGAAGAAGAGGAAGAAGAAGAAGAGGAAGAGGAAGAAGAAGAAGAGGAAGAGGAAGAAGAGGAAGAAGAAAGTGTTGTCATTGCGTCATTCTGAATAAATGTTCATTAGAAACTGAACTTTTTTCATGTGTGCAATGACTGATAATGAATGACAAATTTAAATCTTAATCTGGTCTCGTCTCAGTCACTCCTGGTCTCGGTATTGACTTGGACTCAGCTCCAGCAGTCTTAATTAGTTGCAGGATCTTGCTTTAATGAAAGTTAGGACAGAGAGAAAGATGATAGGAAAGAAGATACTCAACTGTTACTGGGGAAGGCTCAAGCTGAGGAAGAGGAGAAATGTGATGAAGGATTACAGCGGGCTGAGGATGCACAGAAGAGAATGAAATGAGAAAAGAAGGAAAAGTGAAAGAGTAAAGAAGCAATAGAGCGAGACAGACACAAGAATGAAATGAGAAGGTTATAATGATGCAATCATCAGTGGCTCTCAAAGTCAGTTTTCAGGACCTTATTGCACTTACACTTCAATAATACACATGATGAGACTGTTAATTAGTTAGCAAAAGTCCAATTCTATTGTCAGTGTAGTCAGTATAACCACTCATTTAAATTTATGATCCACATAGTCACTCTGACAGACTGTAATACTCTACAGGAAGTGTAGGGGGCGATATGACTTCTATTGTTTATTTAAAAAGTGCTCTATAATGATCTATAATGTTCATATGATCCACACAGTCACTCTGACAGACTGTAATACTCTATAGGAAGTGTAGGGGGTTAACCTGAGTCTAGTCTGTTCACTAAAACTGACAAATGGGTTTTTACCTTGTTCTTCCCAGAGGAGTTTCTGTGCCGTTTCTCCACCTGGATCCACTGGCTCTCGTGGTCAGGCACTCTACTGGACAGCCCCGCTGGGGTCCGCTCATCTACACTGGACACAATTTTGGGCTCAGCTGTGGGCGAGTTGCTGGACTGAGGCTTGGCATCGGTATCGGAGCTGTCGTTTAATTGGCCGTTTGTGGCAGGTTTGGGCTCGACTGCGATCTCACTGGATGGTGAGGTTGAGACTGAAAAGAGCAGAACTGGGTCAGTGTGGAATTTCTGGCTGCGTGTGGGTTCATTTTCTTTTGTCTGCCTCTCTACCGTAGCTATAAATAACACAGAGCAAACCAGTGGCTGCTTTACAGTCTGTCATCTGTCCTGTCTGATGAGAAAAATCAACTTTTTAAAATGAGTGTTAACTAGAAATGAAATTATGCGGTTAAATATAAACTAATATTAGATTTGATCATTTATGATTATATGCTCACTGGCCACTTCATTAGGTACACAGAACTTATCTCCACTCATTGTCTATTTTAGCTGCACAGACCATGTACTAGGTGCACTTTGTAGTTCTACAATTACTGACTGTAGTTTTTCTGTACACTTTGTTAGCCTCCTTTCACCTTGTTCTTCAATGGTCAGGACCCACACAGGACCATGACAGAGCAGGGAAATCATTCTCAGTGACACTGATGTGGTGGTGGTGTGTTAGTGTATGAGCTGGAGAAGTTAAACACTGTGTCCACTCACTGTCCACTCTATTAGACACACCTACCATGTTGGTCCACCTTGTAGATGTAAAGTCAGAGACAGTAGCTCAGCACAGTTTGTGTTGGTCCTCTAGTCCTTCATTGGTGACACTGTTGGCTGGTTGGTGATCTATTTTCTCTCCGGCTGTGACACTGAGGTGTTTAAAAACATTAGCAGCTCTAACACACCACCACCACATCAGTGGCACTGAGAATGATTCACCTACTCTGTGGGGGTCCTGACCATTGGGGAACATATAAAGTATACAGAGAAACAGATGAGCTACAGTCTGTAATTGTAGAACTACAAAAGTGCACAGTGAGTGGGTGTACCTAATAAAGTGGCCAGTTAGTATATCTCAACGCTGATACGGAGGTAAAATAAATAGCACAGCAGAGTCAGAGGGAGTACCAGCATTCAGACAGGTGAAGGTTTGTCCTGGGATGAACTCAGGGCAGTGTATGAGCTGGGTGAAGTCTGTACGGGGAGAGTCCACCGGGGGTACGGGGATGGGCCACTGCTCTGGATCCTCCTTTCTCCTGATCTTCTCGTCCACCAGCTCCACCACTTCACTGCCCTTTACCGCCTAAACATGCATTTAAAAATTAGAGATTTTTTGTGCACATGATATAAACATTTACTAAACTACATCTTCTCTCACTTAATAGTCAGCGGTTCTTATTCGTTGAAAAATGTGCTATTTTTTGTATACAGTAGTGCTTGAACGTTTGTGAACAAATTCAGTATTTCTGCATAAATATGATCTAAAACTTCATCAGACTGCCGCACAATTCCTAAAAGTGGATAAAGAGAACCAAATCAAACAAAAAAGACAAATATCAGACATGCTCATTTATTTATTGAGGAAAATGATCCAGTATTACCTGTCTGTGAGTGGCAAAGTATGTGAACCTTTAAGTATCTGGTGTATCAATAAATGCACAACTACAATAACTAAACATTTCTGATCATTGTTGATCAGTCCTGCACATCAGCCTGGAGGAATCCATCAAATTCTTGTTTCAGGTCCTTCCACAACATTTCTATTGGTTTAAGATCAGGACTTTCCTAAGTGTATTGTGAAGATTTAAAGGCTTTGTTAGATCTCTGTTCTGCAAATAAAACAGGGCACCCACTCACACCTGACAGCATGTTGATTGACAACACCTCAAATGATCTGCTAAGCTTCACAGATGTCACTCACAGACATGTTATATAAGATCATTTTCCTCAATAAATAAATGACCAAATATAATATTTGCGTCTCATTTGTCTGATTTGGTTCTATCTGTTTACTTTTAGAATGTATGTGTTTGTCAAATTTATGTAGAAAACTAGAAAATTCTAATGTGTACACAAACTTTTAATGTATGCAAATGTAAGTAAAAATGAAAATGGTATTAGAGATCAGGGTTAATGGTCACCTCTATGATGAGGTTGATGTCAGTGGTCAGAGCCTGGACTCGGCGGAAGCTGGCGATCAGGGAGATGGGCAGGAAGCCCTTAGAGTCCATCTTCCTCCGCAGGAAGAAATCTCGCTCCAGATTGTGTAGACTGAAGTAATACTCACTGCAGAGAAACGGAGAGTAACAATCAGGGACATATATGGGTATCTTGCATTTTTCTCTCTTCATCCATGACCTGTTTACCCATACTGCACTTCTGTCTGCTCCAGGCTACATGCTGTACTTAAGCAATAGTAATCTGTAGATGACATAAATCAGACAGAGGAAAGCCTGCAAGACCAGAATAGAGCTGCAGAAGACATGCAGAACAGACTCAGCAGCTATAATTACTACCCATACAGATGACATTATGAAGACTCTTAAAGAAACAGCTGAGAAATCTAATTCCTACAACTTCCCCTTTAACCCAAATCTAGTCAATCATGCTAAGACATGTATAAAGGGGTATAAAGACCCCCAGCACAGGGCTGTGGAGCAGTTTGGAGCAATACGTTTTGGATAAGGTGGGGTCCAACATCCCAGTGCTCTTATGGCTGAATGCAATCAAATCCTCACAGCAGTGCTCCAAAATTCTAGTACTTTCCTGCACAGTAGAGACAGTTACCCCAACAAAAGCCTAATGAATGAGCAGGTGTCCCAATGCTTTTGTCCACATGCCACGTTCGCACAGGTGCATCAGCAATTTTAATGAGTGGAGAAAACTAAATGGGCTAACTTGGACTGATTAGAGTTAGTGTGTGTGTAAGTACACTGTTTAAGAAGAGCTTTCAGGGACCACACCCAACATTTCTACACCTCGACCCACACCCAGTTACCTTAAAGACTGGATTAGAGGGCGGTGAGGTATGAGGTATAAAGGGTGTGGCCTTAAAAATGCATCAGATTCAGTTAAAGACTCGTGCTTGTTTCTGAACGCTGACACACACTTCAGTGTAGGCAGACTGAGTTTTTGCAGAACGCTGGTAAAAATGTGATCATGAACCTTTAAAAGAACCTATGAAACATAAAAGTTACTGCAGAAATGCCTGTATCATAACATACAGCACAATGTTTACTCATCTGATTATTTCTTAACATGCAACTGGCCTTTATACAGTCGTCTACATCTCTGTTCTGTACACTCTGAAACTATTCTGAAATCACCAAACTTTTGAATGCTAATGTACAGTTAGGAGTTATTGTTTCACAGGTTCTCTTTAGGTTAAACGGGATATTTACCAGCGTTTTCGCAAAACAACCTCAACCTCACAACAGTCACTATGGAAAAACGTTTGTGGGCGAAGTTACACAAGAAGATAGTTGTGAGTGGACCTACAATACAGCATTTGTATATGGGGCTACACAAATTTGTAGGCAAAGCTACAACAGAGCATATTTGTTAGTGTTGGCTTCAAACATTTGTGGGTGGAGCTACAAAAGAACATGAGGGCAGAGCTACACAATATTTGTGGGTGGAGCTACTAAATGAAAAGATTTATGGGCAGAGCTACAAAAGAAAATTATATGTGTGTGGAGCTACAAAATAAAATATTTTTGGTCAGAACTACAAATGATTGGTCCACGAGTTGCTCGGCAGGCTAAGACGCTGACACTATGACCAGAGGATCATGAGTTTGAATCCTGGTCATGTTGTTTGCCATCAACAGCCGGGGCCCAAGAGAGCAAAAATTGGCAGTGCTCTCTCTGGGGGGGTAGATGGTGCTCTCACTTTCACCATCACTCACACATTGCAATGCCTGCTGGCTCAGGCGTCTACTGATTGGTCCATTCGGAGCTGGGAATCCTGCGCTTTCCTACAAGCGAATTGGCTCCCCAGTGATGGTGTGTCAAGCAGTAGTAAAAAAATAGGCGGTGGCTGTATCACACGCAACAGAGGAGACATGCGTATGTCTTCACGCTCCTAGAGTCAGGGACAGTGCAAAGTGATGGGGAGAGCCCTCTAGCAGATGGGATGGGTTAACTGGCTACTACCACATTAGGAAGGGGAGAAAATTGGAAAAATTATCAGAAAAAAAAAAGAACTACAAATCATCATCTGAGGACCAAGCTACAAAAGAACCTAATTGTGGGTGGAGCTACACAGGTGAAGTCCTAGCCTGTTTAATGTCCTGGGCAAACAAGTCCTCCAGTGCCCCCCAAATAATGGGCACTTGTGGCTGTAATTAGTTACATTAAATTAGTTACATTAAAATGTCTGTTTAAATGATGGATATCACTATCAGCCACATCTGTCTTTCAGAACAGAAATATCACATTTCATTCTTTAGATGTTTGAGGTGGCACATAATAGACTGTTTAAAACCATGTGGGCTGTAGCTGTGTTTACTTCTCTCTCTCCTGTAACTGTGTGTATGAGAATACACTGCTGTTGCGTCTCTTCTAAACCTCACTGTGGTCACTTCTTCTTAAGAACAGCTCACTGATCCATCATGGAGTTCATCTGTTTCTCTGCAGGCTTTGTTAGCCTCCTTTCAGCCTGTTCTTCAATGGTCAGGACACCCACAGGACCACCACTGAACAGGTGGATCACCCTCAGTGACAGTGACGTGGTGGTGATGTGTTATAGTAACATAAGTGAGACACAGCTGAGCTGTTATTCTCTGACTTTACATCTACAAGGTGGACCAACACGGTTGGTGTGTCTAATAGAGTGGACAGTGAGTGAACACAGTGTTTACATTCTCCAGCAGCTCACATACTAACACACCACCACCACGTTAGAGTCATCGAGAAAAGTCCACCACCTAAATAATAGCTGCTCTGTGGTGACGACGAGTGTAGATACAATGTACGTATACTTAATGCAGTGACCACACAGTACCCCCCCCCAAACTCACACCCACTACATGCTACCCCAGATCATTTACTCCCCCCTTTCAGACAGAAATACTAAATTTAGGACACACACACATGCACCTGATCTCACTCTCTGCACGTCCTCTCAGTGATGCACTAGCAGCTCCACCTTCTGGCAGTGACCTGCATTACTTTTATCTAAACAGGTGAATCAGATCACTCGGCTTCACACCTCTAATAACTCTGAATGCCACTGTTCTAGATCTGCAGGTGATGTCCTCGGAGGGAGCTGTGTTGGACTTTTACAGCACTGTGCATTCACAGGAGTTTCACAGGAACAGCTCCACCCAAAATAGCTCAGCCGTTCTCTATCCTAACCACATCAACAACCCACTCAACCCTCATCCAGATCTTAAGCCTTGTGTAGTCTTAACATTCTGTATACTCCCCTTGTGCTAAGGGCCACATCACTAAAGTGCTCATCTAAAGCAGCTTCAATGAGTTTTAAACCCAAAATCCAATTTTTCAGTTTTCACAAACTGTCTGGGTTTTGTCTCTTTAAGAGTGCAGAAAGATTGTGATTAATCATTTACTTCATTTTTTTTATTATTAAAACGTCCTGCTTGTTTGTAAACGTTATTTTTAGAAAGAGTTTAAGAAACTAACAAACATGCAGAAAAGTCATTTTCTCAGCTGCCAAACATGATGGTGGTTAATTTTTGACCCTTAAGACAAGCAGAGTTAGTGAAGGTGTTCGACTAGTGGGTATGGTTTTGTACACAGTCTGCCACCTTGGAGCAGATCTAGAATCCGTTTTAGTGATGAATCTGATCTAGTCTTCTACCAGCCCGGCTCGTAGATCATCTTAGGTCAGATTCCTAATCATTAAGTCTGTTGTTTGATTTGTCCATATGTTTTCCATTTTTTTGTTGTCTGTTTTATTTTTGTTTACCTATTTCACCTCTATGTAAAGCGTCCTTGGGTGCCTTGAAAGGCGCTATATAAATGGAACTTATTATTTATTATTAACACTGATTCTAAATCAGCACTTCCTGTTCCAAAATGGCAGATACAGCATTTTGTCCTTCTGTGCAGATTTAGGCCTGGATTCGTGAGACAACTGATTAATCGGGTTGATTACTGATGTTTTAGATAATCAATTTATTATTTGTAAACAAAACATCTCTAGTGTCAGTATCACCACTCTACAGGCAGTCATATCAGTGTAGCTGCTGTAGAACAATGCTAGAGCTCCCCCTAGTGTCAGTATCACCACTCTACAG
>BRDA01004034.1:8354-19344 GCA_036984385.1 Crenuchus spilurus | reverse complement strand
ATCAGTCGAGCACATGCTATTTGGTGTACATAAGCTCCCATTGCTTATCAGCAGCATTAAGTTCATAGAAGCAAACTTTGGACCCCAAACACATCTCGGCTTAAGTACATTTGAGGAGAATGGTCTATGTTTGTTATTTTACATTGAAAGCTGTCACATCAAGCAGGAGATTTGGAGAAAAGATAAAGTAAAACAAAGGTTAACTCACATTTGACGCTTAATGTATTCTTTTAGCAGACTCTCCTCGATTGTGTACATTTGTACACGGTTACCGTCATCATAGAAGTACATCATATTAGTGCCAAACTCCGCAGGGGCCCCGGAGCCATCCACATAAGAATCTCTGTAACTGTGAGAATAATCATAGCGACCTGAGAGAGAGAGAAAGAGAGAAAGAGGGAGGGAGAGAGGGGTACGGGGTTAGGGAGAGAAGTTCTTTCATTTTGTTCAGTAAATCATTAAATAAATAATGATTAAATAAATAATCATTAAATAATAAATGAACAATTAATGAATAATAAATGACTTAAGATCATTCACTATTAAATGCATCATTAATAAACAATTCAAAAGTACATGATTCATTAGCAAACAATTAAACAATTGTTCAGAATATTTGGAAAAGACTCATTAGTCAATCAATTATTATTATTATTAATATAAAGAGTAAATGATTCATTAGCAAACAATTCAGAATTGAAAAGAAAGAATTTATTAGTAAAAAATAATTCATGTTTTAGATAACAATTAACAAATAATTCATTAGATCACTATTATTATCTAACAAATCTTTAGTAAAAATAATATAAAGCAAACATTTAACAAATGGTACATTAGCAAAACAAAAATACTAAATAATTTAGTAATTAAGTAACATTAGTAAATCATTATCTAACAAATCATAGCAAAACATACTAAATGAATCATGAGCAAACAACAAATGATTCATTAATGATCACTCATCTAAGTAAAAAATCTATAGTAAATTTTTCACTTTTTACAAATGATTCAAAGGCAAATTATTTATTCATAAAATTGATTCAATAGCAAACAATTCATTTGAAAAGGATTCCTTAGTAAATAGTTCAATTACCAAACAATTAATTAGTAAAATTTATAATTCAATAAATATCCCAGTTCTGTTTAATAGAGAATGTTCATGTTTCTGTTCCAAATTAAGAAGTAGCTTACCTCGGCCACGCCCTCTGCCTCGGCCGCGTCCTTTGCCCCGCCCCCTAAGGCTACCGCGGACACTGCTGCCCTCGCTGCGGATGCTGGACGCGTCATCAAAGAAATCCCTCTCTCTCCTCCAGCCTAAACACAAACAGAAGTGATAAACAAACGTATTTACTAATTTGTTTACAGTCAGACCGAGGCATCATTCAGTTAATAAAACCTGTAGATATTACAGTAATATTACATTAAAATTCAATATTCATTCATTATTATTCTTTAGATAAATAAACCAACACTACTGCCAAACATCAAGCTGCATATTTCATCATATATTTTACACAAATATGTTATATTGCATCATAGCCAACACTACTATTGACCCTCATATAAATGTGACTGATTGAACAACTCATGAGCTACAAGTCATACTGATCAACATTAAAACAAACAGGCTTGAAATGCATCACTTTATTCATTGTCTACATTCTTAAGCCTGATTCTGACTGAATTATATGTAAATTCGGCCATGCTTTTCAAACACAGAGCTCTCGTTTGATTAGTTCAGTCCCGTCTAGACACACGACTCCATCAGTTTCCAGGCAGACGTGGCCTTGAGTCTAAGCTTGAGCACTGCTGTGTTTGGTCTTCTTTACACCCTCCTGTGATAGTGCCTGTTACTGAAATTGAATTGAAATGTCCTGCATTTACTGATTTTGCACTGTGAAATCCCTCATAATGAATGATTTATAAGTCCAGTCTTTAGTGGTCAGAGACTTTAGCAGTGCACTGGACGGCCCTGTTGCTCAGCGACATGAATTAACCTCACAAGTCGGATCCAGCTTTACTGCAACAGGATACCCAGCACACCACCTCCCCCACCTGCGCAGCCTAAACACCACCCACTACAGCTCTGCTCTGCCATGGCTTAAGACTCAATGAATGAATGGATATACAGCTCAGGACAACATGAAGATGCTCAGATTCTCTGATTTTAATAGTAATTAGGGCTGCGATGATTGTATTACTCCATTTGTATTAGTCCTTTCATGTGTAGTTCTACAATTACAGTCCATCTGTTTTTCTGTATACTTTGTTCAACATGTTTCTCAATGGTCAGGACCCCCACAGAGCAGGTGGATCTTTCTCATTGACACTGACGTGGTGGTGTGTTTGTGTAAGCTGGAGATGTTAAACACAGTCATTCACTGTCCACTCAATGGATGTTTTGATGTTTTTGTGTGTCTGACCTCCTCTTCTGCGGGGGGCGCTGTTCTGACTCTCTCTGCTGGTTTCCTTCCCCTCCTCTGTGGTTAGGTGAGCGAGTGGCTCCTTCTGAGACTCTCTGTTTTCTTTACTGTCACTCCCATCACTGCCGCTTTCCTTCTCCCTCTTCTCTCCTCCGCGCTCTCTCCGTCTCTCCCTCCGACCCGACGTTGACTTCTGGCCCACCGAGTTGATCACGTTCTGCTGCTGCTGAGGGGTTTCAACAATCAATCAACAATCAATACCTCTCTGGAACAGGACTGATCAATATAGCATTTTTTAATTACTATGATAGAGCTATCCAACATAATATGCAAATGAGCTCATTAATTAATGAAATTGGTCAAATATAACAGGTCAATTTTTACATCAAGGGTTCACCCACACATTATACTTACACAACTTTACACTTATTCTACAAGTCTGGAGTCATTCTCAGAACAGGAGCTGTAAGGCTAACATTGCTAACAAACACTAGAACTCGATAGTCCGCTGACTAGCTCAGTCGTTTCTGTGAAAATACATAATCACAACTTCTTTCTAAGCCCATGCAGATGTTTGTGACGGTGTGACAGACTAACTGATGTGGTTTTGGACACAGTATGATTTACTGTTAACTATAAGAATAAACACTTGTGTAGCTGAATGATGTGTTGGCCATCTTGGCACAGGAAGTGCTGATCTAAAATCAGTTTTAGTAATGATGAGGAATCTGATGTAAGATCAGTCTTCATCATCACTAAAACTCATTCTAGATCAGCACTTCCTGCTCCAAGATGGCCGACGTAGCATTCCGCTACACAAGTGCTTGCTATTATTTAAAGCTTACAGTAAGTCACACTGTGTCCTAAATAGTGATCGATCCATATAGGTTTTTTAGTGGCTTATGCTGATATTCAGTGCAGGATTGATTCAATGTAATGCAGATATCTTGTCCTTTTGCATCTGTTAAAATATAAATGTAAGAAAATACATATTTGTTGACTTGAGATGAAAAGGTTTGTGTTGTTCCTTCATCTGCCTATAGAATGGTGATGCTGACACTAGGGGGAGTGCTAACAATGTTCTACAGTTATAAGGCTGCCTGTGCATGTGCCTGTAAATGTTACATTGTTTGTTTATCAGCCTCAGTATGATCGTTGAAAAACAATTGACCCGATTAATCGGCCTATCACTAGCCCTAGACCACATCCACTAGTCTGTGAGATCTAGATTATGTTTGAGTTGGGTGTAGATGATGTTTAGCAACTAGGTGACTATTGAGTCCTAGTGTTAGCAATGTTAGCCTCACAGCTCCAGTTCTAAAGTAAAAAGGTGTCTCGGATGATGGACTAGATACTATGCAAATATTTTAAATACCATTTAAATAATAATGTGAAAGGTTTATTATAGACCTGTAACGAAAACCGTAGCCTCAGAAATGTGTTTGTGTGTGCGAGTTAATATATACATATTTTAATTACATTTAGCCCATTGGTAATGATGTATGCCTAATTTAAATATACAGCAAACACCTGAATAACCACACCCTCCCCTTATTATAGTGTGTATTCAAACGTGTTAAAACCAGTCAGATTCCACAGTCACACTGCAGGCCATCCTCATGTCACAGCAGCCATCAAGACAAAAATCTCAGTCCTCTACATGCCCCCGCCTGACAGCACTGCAGATAAAGCCTAACAACCTGACAGCTTCACCTGAGCAGGTAAAACCAGGTGTGCAGCTGTGTCCTCCAAGCTCTGCTTACAGGCCTGCATGTCTCTGCTTCCCAACACACCCACCAAACCTCACAGGAGGACAGTAATTTGTAATATCAGGGCTGATACTGATTTTTAGTAATCAAGGACACTGATAACTAATATCTGATTTATTAACTTACCATAAATGTGATATTTATAGTCTGAACATTTACAAGATCTCACACAGCTTACATTAAACAAGTTTAATATCGGAACACTGTTGAAAACATTCATAATTTAATTAATTAAATTCATTAAATGGATAATTTCATCTTTTAATGTTGATCTGTTGATTTTATAACTAAATCCAGAATCTCAAGTTTATTAGAATATTTCATTTGGAGTAAATTACTTTAAAATATTATCATCAACATTAAGACAAAGGCTTGAAATGTTACTTTATATATAATGTAAATGTAAAACTTTTCTACCATATTCTACTTTCTGGAAATACATTAGTATACAAATGTGAATTTTAGACAACTGCAAAACACTGAAAAAGCACATGTGAATCGATTTATTCCACATTTCTACAAATCTTACTGCAATGTGGGCGGGGCAATGGCCTGGACTAAAGGACGGGATGTTTTAGCTCATGTTTGCATCAGATATGCACAAAAATGCCTTGATTGGCATTCAAGTACTGATTCTAGTGATCAGATAAAAGCTAAAATATGGGCTGCGATTATGGATGATTATCAGTCAACCTCTGGAATCACACACCCCTCCCTGAGAGTCGGAGGAAGGGTGAAGCGTACCTTTCATACAGGAAGCTGAGAGTGCTGGGCAGAAGTGTTCATCACAGTAAAGTTACAGGCTATCATTATGTTTTAGGCTAAATCATCAGAATACAGGAAGTGAACATCAGTCAGCGATGATGAATTCTGCTCACTGTCACTGATAAACACAATCAAACTACTTATAAGTGAACACATATGGTCAGTGTTGGACCTGGAAGTGCTGTTATTGTTTACAAGAAGGTCAATCTCTGGTCTGTTGTGGTTCCCATCACCAGGACACAAGATTTAGGAGTACTAGCACCTCGTATTACATTACACAAAGTCAACTGGTCAATATTGCAAATGGATTGTTTGGTGAAATGCGCACTCTCTCTCACACACACACACACACACACACACAGCTCTAGTTGCTAATGATTATAAATATATCAAACAAAGGAAAATACAGATGCAGATATAATACAGATAGAAAAGTGTTGAATTAAACTATACAGATCTGCATGGCAGTGAGTAATATGTACAATAGTGATGTACAGAGTGTAATGGTATACAAGTACATAAAAGAATACAGCAGAAGTATACAAAATATATTATATTTTATATTCACACTTTTGAATTTGTTTGGTGGGGGTTCATTCACAGGTGCAAATAAGAACATAATAAAAAGAGGCCATGCATAGAACTATGATGATTTTACAAATACAACCGCATCTATGTGCTCTATTTTGCTAAGTTATAACACATTAATTACTGTGTTTTTAACAATGTTTCAGAAAATAAATAAAAACTTCACTAAAGTTTGCAGAAAATGGTCATTTCCTATTAAGGCGAACTTGCATCTTAATTATTTACTTTACCAACACAATATTCAAATCTGAACATGGGTGTGTATAAAATATAGAAAACATCATTCAAACGTTCATTTTTGTTGATAATTCATAAAAGGTAAAAAATATTTTTTATATTCATTACATATAAACACATTACATGTACGTGTACACACACACACACACACACACACACACACACACACACACACACACACACACACACACACGGCATCACTACAGGCTAACTAGAGGATCCTCAAATGTTCTCCTCACCTCCTTATTGGCTATTTCTCCAGGTGTCGGCCAGTTTGTGATGTCACTGAAGTCACTCGACTGGATGAGGGCAGGACAGCAGGAAGAGGGAAAAAGGAAAAAAAGACAAAACATTATAATACAGAACACACACAGTATCTGTTACAGGAACTTTTCAAAAAAAAAAAAAACCCTCACAGTCCTTATCAGGAGGTATTAGTTACAGACTTCTGAATCATTAAAACTGTTCGGTCTTATAAAGAGACGGCAGAGAGATATAGTGGATCAGCTGATTCACATTTGCTTCCAGGTTTACACTGGATTATCAAAAGTATTGGGACACCTGATCATTCAGGTATTGAATGAAAATAATGAGTTGCTTCTGTTTTTGTTGGAGTAACTGTCTCTACTGTCCAGTGAAGACTTACTCAGCAGTTAGAAGACTTTCTTGGCTTTAGAGAAGTATTACAGAAATAACTGGGCTTTTTAGGTGACTACTGAGTTTGATAGCAATGCTAGAATCACTCATTTAAATCCACGTCACTAATCAACTGATGTACTAAAAATGATCAACCACAAATTGATGTTCAGGCCTAAAGAAGCTGGGTCATCGAGCTGAATGAGTGAAGTTGCCATTCACTGCTGTGTAAAACTAAACTGCCTGCTGCTGTCAACAGAAGTTGCTTAAAGTTCAAAACCGTTTCTTCAGGACATGAGGTCACCCAGTGGTTAAATCAGGGGTGGAGTTATGGGACTTGAATCGTAGGTGATAGGTCAGCTGATTTGTATAGACATATGTGTAGCCTACAATGAGACTTACAAAGAAGAAACTGGAACTGACCACTGAACAGGAAATGAGCCCAGTTTTCACTTAAGAAACCTGGACAACTTCTCGAGCTGGCACCGCACCAGCACAAGCTAAGCTGCTCTGGGTCTGTTCAGTACTTGGATGGGAGATCCTCCAGTGTGTCTGCTGGACAACAGGACACGCTACTCCTGTGATCCCAATGCTGCAGTGCAGTGATGGGGACACCGTCCTGTATAAACAGCACCTGGCCAGATTTTCTGAGGTCAGAAAAAGCTCCCTGGTCAAACAGTAGAGCTGTTACTCCGATGTCCTTCCCACTCCTGATCATCTCCATCTTCATAAACTGGCTCAGTCTCTCCGCACCTCTCTCTCTAATAGCGAATGTGTGCTGAGAGTTCTGGTACAGACCGGCTGTGTTCATTGCTGTGGCTGAGGTGACTATGAGCGCTTTGGGTGTTGTAGAATCATCTCAATACTGCCCCAAATATATATTTTTAAGCCATAACGGAACAGCTGTGGTCAGTGTGTGAGAAAACGCAGCGTAACACACTCGTGTGGTCTGAAAACTGACCTCACTGGCTTCCCATTACAGAGACTGGACCAGAGGAATGCTCTTGAGGACACTTATAGAATCACCAGGGTGATTGATGTAAGAGCTCCGCTGCTTCCCCTCACTCCACACGAGCAGTGTCACTTTTTAGCCCCGCCTTGCTCTGTACCTGCAGAGCGACAGTGCAGGTGCGCGATACGTTCACCCAATGTCAGGTGGGCTCTCCGGTGAAGGGGCGCCTCTTTCCTCGACGTCGGCCAGGATTCCCAGAATTCCAAGCGGTGCAGGGAGTCACGGTGTGGCAGATATTTTCCTGACACATATTTTCAGGAGATCATTCAGTTCATTCTGTTCCTGTCGGCTCCAACGGGAACCCGCTTTAGGGCACAACTGGGTCACGTGGATTAGATTACTGAATAACGTCATTTATAGATGCACACGATGCAGCAGACTAAAGATGGTGATCTTTACTACAGCGAGGCTGGACAGCAGGACAGACTATAATCCAATATTAGAACCACGTTCAAGGAAATACAGGGTCGGTTCTGAACCCAAATTAAATTCTCAGGTTCTGTGTATTGAAGCCCAGTGGGTATAAATATGCAGCTCTACAATTACAGGCGGTAGTGCATCTGTTTCTCTGTGAACTTTATTCACCCTGTTCTTTAATAGTCAGGACCCCCACAGAGCTGGTGTATCATTCTCAGTGACACTGATGTGGTGGTGGTGGTGTTAGTGTGTGAGCTGCTGGAGATGTTAAACACTGTGTCCACTCACTGTCCTTTACTAGACACACCTAACTTGTATATGTAAAGTCAGAGACAGCAGCTCAGCACAGTTTGTGCTGGTCCTGTAGTCCTTCATCACTGTTGGCTGGTTGTTGTGCTATTTTCTGGTGTTTAAAACCATCAGCAGCTCTGTTGTGTCTAATCAACACACTAACACACCACAACCACATCAGTGTCAATGAGAATGATGCACCTGCTGTCTGTCCAATAAAGAACAGGGTGTAACAAAGTATACAGAGGAACAGATACACTTCAGTCTGTAATTGTATCCTCAGAGGAGCTAAAATGAGACAAGTGGAGATAAGTTAATACTCCCACTGGTTAAACTTCATCTTTTATTGATTTTCACATCAGGGTTGCATCTTCTAAGACAGACTTGTTTTCAGTTAATTCATTGAACATATTTCAAGGACCAAAATAATCTGCAAACACAGAGAGAACATTTGAACAAACACAGTCTCTAAAAGGGAGGAGCAGGGAAAGACACAATTTAAGAGGTCAAATTTGCAGTAAAACTCTGATGTTGACACATCTCCCTAAAATAATCCACCCACACAGAAGACAGTGGACCCAAACACACCCCCACGCACAAACACACACAGAGCTGGCCTCTGATTGACTGACGCTGACCCCTACCCAGATAACAGCTGGTGGAGACTAGTGCTGGGCGATAAAACAATATCAATTTTTTTACGATAATTTTTCCCCTCGATGACGATAATAAGCCGGGACAATAGAATTCGATAAGCATTAACATTCATTTCTATTTCACGTCTAAGCAGCTTGACAGCGAGTTCAGAAGTCTAATACTGCTGCTTGTTAGCTCCTCCTCACCAGCGCTGCCAAAATGCACTGTAGTGTTTAAGACAAGCGTGTGATTGGGGGAGAGTGTACTGGGGCCAGGCAAGAGAGCGCGAGGTCGCTGTGTGCTCGTCTGTTTGTCCAAGAAGGAGGGGGGCTTGCTGTGTGTGTCAGCCCGAGTGCTAGCATTAGCCTGCTGAGGCCGACAGAAATCACTAAGTTTCATCAATAAAGTGACGACTGTAAACGTCTTTCTCGTCCATCCTTTCAACGTGTCCAGCCGGACGCTACAATATTATGTTCTGGTAATAAACAATGTAATATTTTAAATAGTAACATTTCATGTGCTTAGTCTGATGTTTTTAGAAAGATGTTTAAAACTATGATAGTGTTAGAAAATTTTATATTGTGAGAAATATCGAGATTGATCAATATAGAAACATTTATCGTGGTAAAGTTTTGGCCATATCGCCCAGCTCTAGTGGAGACCCTCCACTCCCAATAACACCACAATGTAAAAAATGAATTTCAGGGCATCACTGAGTAAGTGTACAGCTTCTGATCATATTTAGAGTCACATCAATAATAAAAATATGTGCTCAAAATTAAATCATATAAAATCCTCAAGAAGTGATGATGTATTTTTATTCATAGGGTAACATCCTGTACAATTAAAACTTCTGTAAAGAGCTCAGCATTTGCAGGCTGAACATGCAGCTCAGATGCCACGAACTCCACAATCAAAGCATAAACAAACCGACCTGGTCAGTGCTGAAGCTTGGAGAGGAGATTATGGCCATTAGTCATGGCCTCAGCCCCACCTGCGCTGCACACAGTCGGACAGCAGCTTCAGCAGATTAGGAGCCAGTTTTGATGGCGTGTGCACGTCTTCAGACATCTTCAGAGGAATTACAAAGGTTAACTGGTCCACTGTGGTGCATCAATTGCTCTGTACTACTCACTGGCATAGTCATTTCCCTCTGGGGGGCATCAATGTTATGCTGCTGGGAGACACTCAATGTACGAGAAGTCCATTCTCAGTACACCTTCACTATGACAGCTCCAGAACATCCCACAAAGTTAGTGGTTTCTGAGATGCTGCCTCCACCATGCTTCACCTGGTACCCTATTATCATGCCATTTTGGACATCAGTCACATCACATCCTTTTGTCCATGATGTACACAGCTCTGCTGTGCCTGAGCTGCTTGTACCAGTGCAGCACACACTAACAACACCACGACATCAGTGTCACTGAGAATGATCCACCTGCTCAGTGACCCAGTTATCTGGACCAAATAATTTGGACCTTGTCGAGTCTCAAGTCTTCACACTTGCATACGTTCCTCCAGCACATTACAGCAAGTCAAACTGAGTGGTTTTAATGTTATGGCTGATTGGTGTACATTATGAAGATTTGTTATAATGAGAGATGACCCAGAGCTGACGGCTGCAGTGATCTGGGTAGAAGTCAGCCATTCATACACTCACAAACAGCTCTGCTCTCACTGACCCTCACTCACCTTACTGGACTTCCTGGATCTGGGCTTACTGGCACGAACCACTTTGGCAGAGTTCTGAGAGTCTGTGGACACAAAACAAACAGGACAAAACATCACCATGTGTGTGTGAGTGAGACAGAGAGGGAGACAGAGAGAGAGAGGGAGACAGAGAGAGAGAGGGAGACAGAGACAGAGAGGGAGACAGAGACAGAGAGGGAGACAGAGACAGAGAGGGAGACAGAGACAGAGAGGGAGACAGAGACAGAGAGAAACAGAGACAGAGAGAAACAGAGACAGAGAGAAACAGAGACAGAGAGACACACAGAGACAGAGAGACAGAGAGAGAGAGAGACGCACAGACAGAGAGAGAGAGAGACGCACAGAGACAGAGAGAGAGAGACGCACAGAGACAGAGAGAGAGAGACGCACAGAGACAGAGAGAGAGAGAGACGCACAGAGAGAGAGACACAGAGAGACGCACAGAGAGAGAGACACAGAGAGACGCACAGAGAGAGAGACACAGAGAGAGAGACAGACAGGGA
>BRDA01004032.1:52717-98850 GCA_036984385.1 Crenuchus spilurus | reverse complement strand
AAATATTAGATGTTGGCACCTCCACATCATTGCATTCAGTTTTTATTCACAATTTGTTTAGTGTCCCAACTTTTTTGGAATCTGGTTTGTAGAAAACATGAAACATCACCTTTTTTACATATACATGAAAGCCGGGTACAAAGATTGCCTGGGGTAATTGTTGACCTGGCAGTTATAAAATCACACCACAAGCACCTGCACACCACACCACTCATTTTCTCTCTCCACAAACACACACACACACACACACACATTTGTTTTTGTAAATTGTGGGAACATTACATAGTCTTAATCAAACCTTTAAGCTCTTACCTTAACCTCATCACAAGCCTTCACCTTAAAATTTCATGATTTACATTGCAGGGGCCAGCTGTGTAGTCCTGAAACGAAGAAACGTCCACAAAACCTGAGTGTTTAAACAGGTTTTGGTCCCCACAACATGGCATAAACCTGGTACATTCCATTCACTTGTGTAATACTGAGTAAAAATAAACTTAACATTAGCAACCAAAGACAATGCTTCTGCTCTTTTAATAATAAAAAAATTGTAATGAAAATGGCAAATTTCTTGTGAGGACCAGCTAAATATACCCACAAGGGAGAAACACAAACACACACACACAATTAAAAATGAATAAGATTAATAATAATATTTTTTTAAATAAAAAAAAATAATAAAACATATATTTGTCACCATTTATGAAACTCTAAAAACATTGGGTTTTTCCAACGCTGTGACACATTTTGATTTGCATTGGATGAAAATATTACTCTTAATAATAATAAATAAATAAATTAAAAATGTTAACTTTAACCTAAAATTAACAAATTTAATAAGAGCAATTTCTTTGACTAAAGAGCTGTTGAAGAACCATATTTTTGAGTGTACTAATGCAATATAAATGAATGCATTATTCACAAATCCCTAAACATTGTGTCAAATACAGTATGTGTTTTTAATACTGACATTTTCTTCGAGAAGATTAGACTAAAGTGGTCAAGTTACTGGTAGTGAGCCAGTGATCAGGAGAATGCTGCGGTGATGTAAACAGTGATGGTATCAGATCTTACAACATGGTACATTCTTTAAACCATGATCAGAATTAGTTGTAGAATTTAAGACCATTTAATAATAATAATAATAATAATAATAATAATAATAATAATAATGACAAACTGCTGAAACAAGACAACACTTTTGGACCAGCAGAGGGAGCAGCTGTCTAAGTCAACTTTAGGACTGCAACAGCAATAACAATCATTTGTGTAGTTTTCTACATTTGACCTTCTTATTGTATGATTACACAATGCACATAAACTTACTGCAGAACAGTTTGTAGCCTACCAATCAATACTTTGAGATCTTTACAGTATGCTGTTAATGTCATTTGTTAGGAATTATCCACTGTTTGTTGTATATGTACTATAATATAGCTGATTACCACAGAAGAACATTAAACAGCTTATAGTTGGAGCAGACAAGATGATTTGATACTCAATTCTATTTGAATTGCACTTTATGTTTTGGGCACTGGAGGGCAGTACCTCATATCCAGCCAGAGCTTCTAGAGTATTGGGTAGGTGAGGTCAGGATGGACCAAAACACTATAATAATAATAATAATAATAATAATAATAATAATAATAATAATAATAATAAACACCATTAACCACTAACAACCTGTCACCATACACAGAAAGTTTTTGGGGTCACTTACCATGATAAATGGGCTAATATAAATAATATTATTTCTTGAATAATCCATCATCTCATATTATAATATGTACTTTGTCCCTTAATGAAAATATGGGATACAATTTATCATGTATTTCAGTTTCACACACAGACAGAGTTTGATGCCATATTTGAGTAATGAGGCATGAGATACATAAGTGTCAGGCCATGGTCCTTGCAGGATTAACTATAATATGTGCATGTCACTGTTGTAACTGGAGCAGTCACTTTAAATGTGGAAAAATAGCCCTCTTCCCTTCAGTGTACCTGCTGTTAAATAATGAACAGATTGAAAATGTCATTAACTAGACTGAAAAAATTTACATTTGTAGCCACAAAACGTAAACTTGTTGCTACTGTTGATTATCTTGTGGCCTTTGTATAATCATACATTGCCAGTTCCATAAAACCCATATCATCTCAAGGTGATGTAGGAAGTGAAAGTGAACAATCATTGACCAGTGTGCTGGCACACAGAGACATCTGACCTATGCACTTGACCAGTCCCTGCACTGAAACACACACAAACACATACACCGTTCAGGTTACAAGCAAGAGTAAACAACATGGACAGACATCTTATGAGTAGAATTTGTCTAGAAATCCCATGAAACTCTTAGTTTATTTAGTTTGTATGCACTGCAGGAAACTGCAGAAAGCTACAAAATTCAGGTAAGGTCCTAATTCTAAATTATAGTTTGGAATTGTAGCATAAAGAGGCACTTTAAATCAGTACATATGACTCTTGAAAGTAAAAATGTCTGGAATGTAAAGAACCTCAGTCAATATTTCAATTTGCCTTTAGGATCTGTGAAATCCTTTTATTTATTTATTTGGTGGCGTGGTGTTTAGATTTAGATTCAACGTAAAGCCTGGGGCTTGAACCTGTGACCTTCCAGGCACAAGACCAGATGGCTAAGCAACAGGCCATGGCTGCCTCCTGTTTGTGTCCAAATCAATGTCCTTGGAGTAATAACTTTACAGATTTCACAATGCTAATCAACTCAACCAATGCCATTCTTATCTACATTAGTCTATTCCTAGTGGACAACTTTATTGTACACCTGTTGCTCTTTTATGGTACAGAAGACTTAACCATAAAAGGAGAACTTAATAAAATCCCTTAGACAGAAATATCATGAGACTGAAACACGAGAAGCAATAATGGCACAAACACATGAGACGTCTGGCTTAGATAAGCATTATAACATTCTGAAAAGAGTTCATATTGAGGTTCTTGTCTTAATTATGCAACTGTAATTATTTCGGCAAATCTGAAACTTGACTGAGAGCCAAGAGGTTTACTGAGATCATGTCTAAGGAGAAAAAGCTGAGCAGAAGAAAATTTTAACTAAATTTGTTTATGTTTCCATCTGATCTCATTGCTGTCTAGGAGAAATAGTTTGGAATGCTGAAGATATTTATTTTTAGATTTTTCTTTACTTAAAGGACATCCTGTAGCTCTAGTGCTAAACTAAAGGACCAAAGTTCAGATGCCAAACATGTTTTCAGCTACATTGGTGATGGTGGTGGGGAAATTGTGTCAGTTTGTTTTGAAAGTGAACCTTTATTTGAAGGTCATGGTTTGTTTGATCATTTGTTGAGAAGACTTTTTAACCACATTACAGGTCCCAGAAATACATATATAACCTTTCACTGTGATACAGATGCTTTGAGATTTTATTTGTTCAGTATTTATTTGTCTCTGCAGCTGTGCAACAATAATGACAAAAGGCTGCACAAAGCAAACTGAATCTCAAACTTGGATACGTTGATCTGAATGAATGAAAAGTGCTAAATGTAGGCAAAATGCTAATTTGCACATGAGGAAAAATAACTGAAAGCGCAAAAAAAAAAAAAAAAAATTACGACTTACTTTTTATACTTGCACTGTAATAAATTTACTTTCAAAACTAATGTATGCCTTCAAATCACAATTCAGATATGGGATACTGTAGTGGGTTTAGGCTATGTTCAGACTGCAGGTAAATTGGATTAGTTTCTCAAATCAGATTTGCTGAGATGACTGTTCACACTGTTATTTGTAAGTGGTCAGATCAGTTTTGTCTGTCCTCACATCATAAGTCTATCTGCTTCTGTGGTAACAGTGCAGGCATCAGTAATTACAGCCACGCTGGTTACAAGCCTTCAGAATTGCCAGGTTTGTGGTTTTTCTGCAAAATTGTGGTAATTATTAAAATGCACTTGTGAGTAAACTTTCAAGAAGTGATAGGGTGCAAATGTTTGAACTACTTTAAAAATGTATCATGACCACCAAAAACTAATACAGTACAGAAATAGTAGTGTTGGAGATGCCTTAGGTAGAATATTATTGGAAGACCGCAGTGGCGGGATCGGAAAATAGAGAGTAGAGTAAGACAAAAATAGGACTTAAGAGTAATTAAAATCACTTACAACTTTAACTCTTTAGATTTAGTGTTAGTTTTAAGTCTGTGTAGGGTGTCTTTCTGTCAGACAATGGACTGGAAGATTTTCAGGATCTGGCAACCTGGGACTCCATTCTTGTTCCCTTTGTGGTGCATTTCTTGGATCCAAGTACTTTTGGCTCTCTGGGTTTGACGTGTTGTTCTATGTCGTGTTCCGAGTGACACAAAAAGCACTTCTGTCCGATTTGAATCCGATTTGAGCAGCCAGAGCATCTGGACTGAGATGGATCTGTACAAATCTGATTGTAAATAGATTTCAAACAACATCCAAATCTGACTTGGATCAGATTGACAAAATTCTAATTTCATGTGGTTTTTGACTGTCCAAATTATAAAAAATTAATCTGTCGGAACATAGCCTTATTGTCTCCTATTTCTGGTTCAGCAGAAGGTATTGAACGACTCTTAAGTAGACCGTGACCAAGGTGTTGCTGATCTGGTGTGATTAGAGGCTATTCCTTGCCTCCCTCTTGTGGTCGCCATGGGACTGGCCGCAGTTTGGCTTCTTACAAGTTTATAAAACAAAATATGCAAGCAGACATCACTGACAAAGTTTCCATTATAATAAATGGATTTGTATAAACTACCCACAAGCTTTGTGGCACAATGTGATGCCTTGTTTTGATGCAGGGCAGAGCACCAGGGTATATCCAGAGTTTGCTTGCTAACCTGAAGCTTGAGATTGAGATTTCCAGTGTAAACAGCCTGAAGGCAGCATGATGCATGCTTAGAAAACAATATACAGCAAATAAAAGTAGTGCACTTGTGTCATGCTCTTCTCAGCTGTTCATGAATATCTCACAGATTCTATTTCCAAGGATCCCTGTCTATTCTGTGAGTCACGTGACCTCCTTGAATTTCTCTTTGCACTCCAAGGACTACAGTGCCCAGAATCATCAGAGTATTGCTCACGTGACTCTCAACCCAACTGTTGCTTATTTGAATGTCATTAACCTTGATATTTAAGCTTAGCCTAAGACTTTGCTCATTGCTTGATAGTATCCTTTCATTACACAGTCACAGAGACAGCCTCCTGATTTTTGAACCCATTTGTATTTCTTAGTTTTGCTTAGCCTAGCAGTAGTTTAGTTTTTGCCTTGCTTTGTTTCCACTTAGATGTAGTTTGTATCCTGTTCTGCCCTGATTAGCCTAGCTGTTGGTATTATCCTGTTTTCTTCTGTTTTTCTGATGCTTGTATTGCTTTAGATTTTGTTTACTTAGCCTTAGCTTATTTCTTGTTTTGGTCTTTGAACCTTGGCTTGTGTTCTGTACTGTTAGTTTCTCCTGCTCTGTGTATTGGTTCATGTTAGCTGCTAGTTTGTTCTCATTGTAGCCTTAGCCTTTGTCTTCTTGTTCTTAGTTCTCATTCTAGGTTTTTGTCATTTGTTTTTTCTTTAGTTCATTGTAATTTTCCTTGTCTGTCTCTGTGTTTACTCATTTATTATTTTTTGGGGCTTTTGTTTATGACTCTACCTGGGACTTTTTTTTAAAATGATTTTTGGATTGTCCCTTTATTAAGTGTTTTTTTCTAAAGTGACTTTATTAAATGGACATGCATAAAAGGACAACTTGTGAACAAAAAGTTATATGCTCAATACTTTCTAAACAAGTTCAGTAGCAAGTCTATATATAACAGCTCAAGCAAACCATATGGTGCATGATGGCTGCGAGGTTAAAAAACAATGGCAAATTTGTTTATAATGGATTAGAGTTTTTTTATATAAAGTGAAAGGGTCATCAGTTAGCAGTGGTCAACAGTTGTCATCAGTGTCAATGTTGTGTATGTCCAGTTTATAACAGAGTGGTCAGATGCTAATTTGCACTTATGAAAGGAAGGTTGATGGTTTGATGCTCCAGAGAGATGTTCATGCTTATCTTTTCTCTGCTAGCTCCTTCTCTTTACATCCCAGCCAATACTTGCTGATGGATCTTGGGTAGGGAGGGTTAACGTAGTCAATCCGTTTGGTCTGCAGATCCACTCTGTAGTACTTATCTAATTAAATACAATTATTTTTATGAGAATAAGGAATTAATTACACTGGCAAACAATCACAAATAAAATCTTACTTTGGCATTATTTTAAGATTAAAAGAAATGTTGGAAAAAGATTACTATAATCAAATTTGGTTAGCAATGACAACAATACTTCAGCATACATGTTAATGGGTACTGATACCTTTTTTGAAGAAGTAGACATTTTGCACTGGCATCACTTTCTCCTGTGCTGTCGTCACATCAGCAGTATCAAAGAGGTCATAATCAAGAAAAGATGGACTTCTACCACGACCTTTCTTCTTGTCTTTGCCTTGTGTTTCTGCTCCAAAATACCTTTCCAAAATATACAGTTGCAGTTATTACACTTAGGTATACTTATATTCAGTTAATCTATGTAATCTATTACATTGCATTGTCTTAAAAATATATTCAAATGTCAGATTTGACAGAAGATTTTCAGAAAGTGTGACTGAATGGATTGAACACCCAGCCAACTATCAGCACTATTCCTCATGGTTTCCTGACCTTAATAGGTTGCTTATGATTGTGCATTTATGTCAAATCACTAAACTTACAACAGAAGGAAGAAGGAAGAACTAATTCAACACAGTGCTACACACACTGGAATGTGACTTCTTCCTTTATCCCCTTACTACAATCACTTCTCTGAGAAAGAGGTTAATGAGAATGAGTCCTTTAGTCCAACTTTAAAGAATAGAGATCATTGAGATGAACTGAAAGGCTTGGCCCCATAGAGATGCTGTCCCAAATACATCAGCTAAATCAGAACTTTGGGATGGAAATCGCACCTCTCTTCATAATCCAAGCCAAAATCTTCCCAGAAGAGCGAACGACTGAGCCTGGATCCTCTGCTCTTGTTTTTTCTCCTGCGGAGGGGTCTCCTCCTGCTGGGAAGTGGAACTGCATCTGTAGAGGATGAGGGTCTGGAGCTTATGTAGAGCCTGCCCACCATTGTAGCATCTATTGGGGGTTTAATGCCCACCCAGTCTTTGGCAATGAAGTGGGCACCTTTGTGATGTCCCTCAACTGGAATAAGAAAGAGAAAAGTCTGAGAGAGATTAATGAAATTTGACTATATAAAAAGATACAGTAAAGGCTGAAAAGGACATATGATGTTAAAAAATCTAGAACTTGTGATTATATTGATAGTGATAGAGATGCAACATGAAATACACTGAAAATGCCCTAGTCAAATACCAATTTGACCTGATTAAATATTGACCTGGATTTCTTTAATCAAAATTGTTTGTTGGCATTGGATTATATGAATATGTTCATCAAAATATCCACAGCAATGCTGAAACATGAACTGATTAAGATGCCCATGGCCACAATAAAAACACTATGATTGGTTAGAGGCCTCCTCTGATTTCATTACTGCAATGCTACAATAACAATTATCAAATACAGTACTACCATAAAGCTTTGACTTATGTTATGCACACACTTACAGCCTTGGAAAAGCAAGGAAAACAGGTTGTCCAAGTCGTAGTCACAGTGCATATTAGCATAAGTTGTGAAGAGAACAGCCGGGGAGGACTTGGTCATTTGGACACACTCTTCATGTGAGGGTTGGTGCTTGAACTCATACTGGTAGTACCGGTCGCCTGGAAGCATTTAGACATGTACACATAAGTACTAAAAAGTCCATTCTACATCTCTTCTTTTCTCAACATGAAAAAAAAACTAACAATGTGTACATAATATACTGAAATTGTCACACTTTGTCATGTGTTCTGTACTTGTCTGTCTCTTTAAGCTTCCACCTTGTCTTGCCCCGTTATGTCCTGCCCTTCACCTGTGTGCAATTATCTGTTCCCCTTTATATACCCTTTTGTTTGTGAGTCCTGTGGCGAGTCGTTTTGTTCTTGTCAGTTTGTTTAAACCTTAGTTCATGTTCATGCTTTTTTTTATGTCTACTTGGATCACTTAATTAAACATTGTTCTTATCTCTGAGTGTGTCCGCATTCCTGCCTCACACCACCACAAAACTTCACAGAAATTGACTCTTTAATTTTTGTGTATACTGAATTTCTGCTCATTATCATTTATAATTTAATTTAAAAAGGTAAACTGTCATATAATTTATATTCATTACATATAAAAATAAATTTCAAGCCTTGTTTGTTTTACTGTTGATCCGTTTGGCTTATAGCTCAGGAAAATCAGAAATTCAGAATCTCAAGTTATTAGAATATTTTATTTCAAGTTTCAGTAAATTACTATTCATATTAAGATTAATTAACATTAACATTAATTAGGGCTGTCAAAGTTAATGTGACAATAACGCTTTAACGTAATCTCAATTTAACATGATTTTAAAAAATAGTGCCCATTCTATTTGGCCCTGTGAGTCATCTGTAGGTCATGAGATTAAGAGTAGAGGAGTAAAGGCTGCTTTATACTTTCCGCATCAAGTGCTGTGCGAATGATGACACAACGGTCGTGCGTTTGCCTTTTTAAAATAATCATTATTGACATTTTCACTATATTACAAATGTTCGACATGCTTCACACATTACAAGCATTTTACATAATCAAAACAAACAAACAAAGCACAAAAACCTATGTCCAAAACTTCTGATGCGTTTCTTGTATTTTCAGTCTTTTCAGATGACAGTTTGTCTAAAAAAGTCTCTGCAGGGATTTGACATTGCTTGATTAGCATTTTGCATCATGTCCTCTAAATTTGTATAATTTACAATGCATAAAACCTACAAAAAATGTTTGCTAGGACGAAAACGTGTTCATGCTCATTTGTGGGATGGATCAATGCGGCAATATTTTCCTAGGTGGCCCTGTGTAAAAAATATTGATCTCAACTGCACAAAGAGGCAGAAGAAGACAGTTATTTATCAGAAAATAAATGCGTTGGGTGAGGATCTGATGATTAAGGGAGAGGAGTAATAAATAAACTCAATAAACAGACATTTCCTGGCTTCTGTTTTTTTTTGAGGGGATTTATTTATTTATTTATTTAGAATTACTGAACATTTCAAGTGCTTTTAGCACTATTTCATACATTATGATATAAAACTGTTGTAGTATAAGGCAATTGTGTACAAAGTCTTAAGTAAAAATGCATTAAAATATCTGCCTGAACAAGCTAACCAATTTTCCTCATAAATAATATATCTCCTTATTTCTGCTACCAGTCTCTCTGCAAAATTCTCAAAAAATTTGATTAATTGCAATTATATAAATTTCTGAGATTAAGATTTTAATTTTTTTTTACATCATTTGACAGCCCTAACATTGGTTTATTACAGTTTACTTTTAATATTTAATATACCGGTACAGGTTACATTTAGTATTATAACATCTCAAACATAACAAAGCAATAAAGCAATTCAATGTACTCACCTTTAAAGAAATATGCTTTCTCTTTCCCATTGTGGCCTGGAGCAGGAATGGCAAATGCAGCATCAATATCATCTGGAATATTATTAAACCCCACCGAGATATCTCTGGGATAATCCTCATCCAGGACGTCATCATCAAAACGCCAGTATTTGTTACCCTAAGTGGCATCATACACAAAAATACACACTAATTTAATAAAATGTAATTGATTGCATGGCACAATTAGTCTTTCTCGGTGTACGATTAATATACCTAACAAATTTTCTGCACATCTGTGAAGATCCAATGAGGGTTCTCTTATTTGAGTTTTCAGGCTTCTCCAATTTAGATTTTCATCTATCACATGTCCTTTACAGTTTCACGTACTCTGTGCTCCAACACACTTGATACAGTTCAGTTATACAATAGTTTGAAGCAGTTGCTTTTAATCAAGATACCTTAATGGGTTTGCTTATATAATTTTTAGCAGTTTTTCTGTTTGTTTTGGTTGCAGATTTACTTCTACACAATATACTAAAACAGTGCTCTATAACAGGTTAGTTTGCATACCTATCATTTGTATTTCCTATTGAAAGGGAAAAACAAAGTGCACAATGTGCTTGCACATGGAGGAATCCGACCTCTGCATTTAACCAAACTGTGCAGTGAAACACACACATACAAATGAGGGAACACAATAGGGGGCAGTGAGCACATGTCTCTCAGGTGGTAGGCAGCCCCTATCCACAGTTGTGGCAGTTGGGGGTTAGCTGTCTTGCTCAAGAGCACTTCAGTTATGTCCTGCCAGGAGATCAAACCATTGATCTTCTGGTAACAGGACCAGATCCCTAACCACTAGGCCATGGCTGCCCCAAAACATTGTTTTCAATGGTAAACAAAGGCACAAAGGTTATTAAGTTTAGACAGTTGTGTTTGAATAAAGACCTTTAACCTCAAAGATATATGCTTTATGGCCAATTGTTTGTGCATCAAAGATACAACATCTAATAATTTGCTTCATTATAGTAGCATAATTTATACCTTGAATATGTAAGTCTTTCCCTGGCAGTTGATTCGAGTAAAGGCAGCATCAATGGGCCCAGAAATGCCCCACACATCCTTAATGAGCTTGGGATAGCCTGGAACTACTGACCGCTCATCCATCTCATAGAAGTATTCACCTAGAACAAAAGTGAAGGGTGCTAGTAGCACTCATACTATTGTGGAGACTTACTAAAAGGAGAGACAAGCCCTTGTAAGTACGGTTACCTCTAAAAGCATAAATAGATCCATTTTTAAGCTGCAGAAAGGCATCAAATGGGCGTCCACTACAAGTGTCCACCTCAGGATCAGGAGATACAGTAGAGGTGGAGATGGTGGTGGTCTTGGGAGTTGAAGTGGGACTGGATGTTGTTACTTTGGGAGTCACTGTGGTGTTCAGATCTTCTTCAGTAAAGTCAAAGACATCTCCACGAGCAACTAGAGATTAAATGTAGGTTAAGCTTAGGCCATCCAAGATCATATTTTGATTAAGGCTGTAGCAAAATAACCTATTGCCATAGTGTGACTAATAGGTTGTTGACATTCAGTCTATGTTTGGGTATCTTACTTTTAGTTCGGCATGTGGTGTCAAAATCCATACAGCAGCTTCCATAGTACTTGCACAGGCTGTCACACTGGCATTTCTTTGTGGGATCGAAGCCATTCTGACAACGTCCACTACAGGTCTCTGAAGAGCAAAGGAGCAAGCACATTTTAACTAAGGAAACAATGTAATGATAAACATCTAAAAGCCCAACGTAAACCTAAACAAAAATTATACTCTGCAGCAAAAAGGATTCTTAACAACACTGCCATGAAATAAATTTTTTTGGGGGGGTTATCTGAGATTAACATTTCTGGAGAGGCAGACAGATCAATACATTTTAATCAAACTAATTATAATCAGATCAAACATGCATAAATGGTATATTAGCCAAACAATCACAAACCATCTTAATAACATGGCTATAATTCTCTAATTCTCAGCCATTGGTCTTGCCAATTTTCATTTCTAGTCTTGACCAAGACCATCTATATATATATATATATATATATATGTATACTTTATATATTAACATAGCTGATCTTGGTCAAGACTAGAAATGAAAACTGGCAAGACCAATGGCTGAGAATTAGAGAACTACAAATGTGATTATTTCTTTTAGATTTTTTTGTAATTATATATATATATATATATATATATATATATATATATATATATATATATATATATATATATATATATATATATATATATTTTCTTGGACTGATAATTACAAGAAAATCAAAATGAAATAATCACATCTGCTTAACATTTAGCCAGCTGGACTGGGAAATGGGTAGCAGTTAATTTATTCAGAGCAGATGCTGCTTAAATTCAGAGTGGTCACTGAATGCTGATGTCAATTAAATTTAATTTAATGAACACGTATCCTGCTGACAATGCCAATTGATATCACAGGTCATTCAAGAAATAACAGTGAGACATCTTCCAGTGGTAAGTGGTGTTTATTAGATGTGGAAGGGTATAGAGCCATGAGATCAGTGCTCACTTCCGTTTGCTTTACTGTCTCTCTATTCTCCTCTCCCATTGTCTCAGTTTAAATGTACAATTACCCACAGTCGCCTTTGGTAAAGTCCTTTTTCAGTGACAAGTGATCAACAGAGCACTGTTTAGCTCAGCCCTTAGAGAGTGCAGTGTGTAATCAAAAGGTTCAATCAAATTTTATGTAGAATTTTCATGTTTGCTACTTACCTTCTGCAGCAAAAGTTGTTGCCACTCCGAGCAATATCAAAATCACAAATTTCATGTTGAGGATCTCATGTGCTGCCTCTCAGATTGTGTGCTGTGTTGTTGACTATCTCAGTACAGCAAATCTGGGACAGGAATGTGTTCAATGGATCGATTGCTCCAAAAGTCATTCCTCACATTGTTTATTTAATGTGCTCTACTACAGCAATTATTGATTAGCATTTGTAAAGATGAAAGACAACTATGCTTAATATTGTACTATTTTATTTTAACAAATTAACACAAAAATGACCATATCAGTAGTTGAATTTGGGTAGCCTGAGTTGTCTGGTTATGAACTGAATGGTGAGTTACACTTGTCTTCAGAGCCTGTATAATAACTGTTACAATATAGTCAAACATGACTCTCAAAATCTAGGACTCACTGGTTCAAGATATGAAATTTATAACTTGAAATGGATGATAACTTTTCTAAGAACAAAAACAAAAAATGTGATGATTCTTAACATAAACCTGTATTTGAATCATTACAATCATTACTAGACATTGACTCAGAATTAGCTTCATCATTAGCAGGACTTACTGGTTTTGGTGGTTAGTTATGTAATGTAATGGGCACAAGCACTCTTTAAGGACAAAATATGTTTTGAATTGATAAAATTTTCAGTTATTTTTTTCAGAATGAAGAAATGTCACCAAAACCTTTACCTATAAGATATACAGAACTGTCAGCTCAGTCTCTGACTGGATATGTAGATGTCCATGCATCATTTTATATAATTCCAGCAGCTCACTGTTGTGAAAGTTGGGTGGCTCTTGGTGACATTTGTCACACATTTATAAGACTACTTATAACCTATCAAGAATGTGATCTGGCTGATTAATTTTACTTTTTATATATAAATTTTACCTTCAAGCTACCAAATGTCTGTATCAACATGATAAAATAATTAAACTCATGATTTCATTGAGTGTATCATTTTACATGAACTGTGCAGCTTATGCTAGTCTTTATTTTAGCTTGTTTTGAACGTTTGCTGAGTTCAGAGATGAAGACCCAAAGTAAACAATGTGTGTACTATTGATCTGTCATTAGAATGCCAGAAATCTGCTTATATAAAAGATACTGAATTAACTTTGAGCTATAGGACCAGTACAGGAACATTTATGTTACAGTTGGAATGCACAGATGGAAACGTAGATGGTTCTGCTTCTGAGCCTTGATAAATTTTATTACTAAAAGGAAAAGTACTTGTGCAATTAATCAAGAAGATGTATTAAACAGTGTTGTGTACTGTTTATCAAAAAGAGCCAGCTGGGATGTAGGTTACAATGATTATATCGAAAATAAAATCACATTGTGTTGTAAATAAATGATAAAGTTGATCTAAATTAGGTGTTGATTTGATTCCAGCACTTGGCTGCACTTGGAACATCTCTAACATGTTATATAAAATAACATTTTTAAACAACATTTGACCTAGATTTATGTTTGGCCTAGTTATAGTTAAAAATGTGTGGATGACAATGTCTTTAAACAGTGTCTATTGATGTATAACTGGCTTGTTAGTCACTTTGCTGTTCAGACCTTGACCTGTTGTCAGCTATCAGTGAAGTTAGCAGAAAAGTCTGTTTTTCTCTTTTCACTTCTATAATTCACAATCTCTCTTGGTGGCTTTCACTATAAAATCATACAATGATACTTGTTTGTTAATTTGCATATTTAAAAGAGAAAACATAATTTCAAATCAAGATACTGCACTGTACTTGTCTGCAGGCAAGAATAGTAGTTAAAGTACCTACTTCAGCTAATCAATACTTCAATAAAGGGCCCATATTTTACATAGTCATTGTATTTTCTTTTACATTTTTCAGTTTGTTTCACACTTTTACATGGTTTTATGTACTAAAAACTGTGATGAGTAATTTTTGTACATGATCATTTTCCAACTTCAACAGTTGGCAATGGTTTGTTTTGTTACTGAATGTTTAAAACAAATATTGTAATACTCTCTCTGGCCTTCTGGCTTTACACCTCATTCAAAAATTAGTTGAGGCTGTGAAACCTGCTGTAGGCTATATAGGCAGTCAGAAATGTTGGGACACTTTCTAAAATTGTAATAAAACCTTAAATGTCATTTGTTAGTTCATTTGAACGTTTATTTAAAATATAAAAGGACAAGAAAAGATTTTCAGTGTTTTCAGTAACAAACATCTATTTGTTAAATATGAACAAATTTAGTTTATATTTAAACTATGACATGGAACTGCTGCTGTTTTTGTATCTGACTGAAAACTGTGATTTTTAACTTTTACACTAGTAATATGTTTCTGATTCCCTGGCAAGTGTCTCAATTCTGTAGGGAAAAAAAAGTTTAAAAAGGGTTTAATTACTGCTCTCTTATTAGTGTTGTGGAAACTTTGAATTAACAACCTTAACAACCTCCACCAGATTAGCTACTAGAACATCAAAAAAACAAAATATAAGTAAAAATATTTTTAAATCGCTCATTGATACCAAATGACTTCATCTGAATGAATTAATTTTCATAAAATTATTATTTTTTAATCTTCACTGTGCTCATACACTGTAAAAAGAATACTATGAAATATACAGTAACTAGTTGGCAGCAATTAGTAAGTTGCTGTAGTACTGTAAGTGCTGTAGCTTACTGTAAATTAATCACAGTATATAATACTGTAATTTTTTTACAGTAATAATCACAATACTCTACATGTCATCACAGTAATAATATGCTGTATCAAATATTATGACTACTGTAAAATGCATTACAGCATTCATTTTAATTACTGTAGATGAATAAAATAATGTTATGTTAATGTTAAAATAATGCTTTACATTTGCTTGCAGACAGTCACATGTGTCCAAGTAACATTATTTTACTGGAAAATATTTAAGTATTTTTTAGAATCCAAAAAGTGGAAGAGTTTAAAGTGGAAAATGCATAAAAACACTGAAATTAAATATGACAAAAAAATTCTTTTTCCGGAAGTATTCTTCGCTGCAGTAGAAAGATGTTACTGATGTAGACATGTTAGGCAGGACTGACAGCCCTGTAACCCTATTCAGAGTGGATTGAATGTGCATGGGCATGTGCATTGAATGTGCATATATTTATAAGTCTTCTATGATTTTATTTACAAACAAAGTCTGTATTCAGATCTTCTCAGGAAGCTTTTAAGTACATTCTGGTAAAATGCAGGTGGAAGTGTAAAGTTAGATAAGTATTTTCTCACCTGTGGATGATGTAGGTTAGCTCTCTAAAGATGTTGTGTGCTCAAATACCTGCATAAAAATAGACAACTAAGAAATATACTGTAAAAAATGCTTAAAAAGCTCACTTACTTTATTTTGATTTGCAGGAAAATATTTACTGTTTAATTAACTCACCACTGATTTTTGACCATGATGCTTTGCAGATCTACAGCAACATTCTATATACAGGTTGTACAGTAAACAATTGTTCAGCTTACAGTAACAATGCTGTGAAAACTACAGAAAGTTATTACAGTATAGTATAACTAAACAGTGTTTTGAACTAAACAGTGTTTTGAACTATACCTTCCCTAATAAACATAATTATTTATTGAGAAAGAAGTAATAAAATGCATCTTCCGGGCATTATTTCAGATATCAGGTTGTCTTTTATGAGCATTGTTAATATGACTATAAAGTCTTGTGATCATGTGGTAATAGTAGCCAACATAGTGAAAATGTGCAGATAAAACCCATGAGTCACAGTCATTGTCTATTACTGTCTCAGATTAGATGACTACTGAGTGCTTTTAAAGTGCACTTGTAATCAAGGCCTGTAAAAATTAAACCAACGCATAGCATTCTTATTAGCAGCTGTCCGTAATAAATGTATTTTAATCCAAACATTTAGTCAGAATACTTTCTAGTTTCTACATAATCATGGTTAACTATATCATCTTTAACAGGTTGGAGAAATCTCAGCAAATCTTATAAATCTAAATAAATACATTTCTGGATCAGGATTTTCTTTCGTGAAGATTTGTAATATGTCTCTATATTGCTATGTTATATATTTTCATGTACAGCTATCAAGATTAGCTTATTAATAATGTATGACCATTGGGTATTAAAAGTTGTAAGTTTCAATAGCACTTTTATGTTCTGGCAATCATGTTCTCAGCTTATATTTTGTTCTCTCAAAAGAGCATACAACAGTATAATATGTTTTTATCTTTAATCTTTCAATAAACTTCAAACATGCTAAAAATTAGCATAGCACACTTCCATCAAACGGGCAGGTTCAGAACATTCAGACATTCAGACAAGTTAATGTGGAGTGGCTATCACGAAGCGACCGCCAACCCCCCCAACACACACACACACCCTCCTATGATGAAAAAAAATTTGACAAAGTGCCCTCTAGAATGGCAAAAATTGCCCTGCTAGTTGCCCTTCACGTGGGAAAAAATATTGAGTGTTCTCTTTTTTGTGAGAAATTATGATGGAAACTTGGATGGAGGCTGAAAAATGTTAATGTTGATTCATTGAAATTATATTCCAAGAAATATTGAACAATTTATGTTGTATTTTTATTCTTGAAGTGTTCACACAGACAGCATAAAGGCCAGCTGTTTTTACTGGTACTTGACATTGACAATAGATATAATTCTTGTCTCTGTGAGCTTGCTGGATATTGTAGAAACTGAATATTAATATTGCTGCTTAACATTTTCAGTTCCTGTGTGGCCCTTAATGTTTGAGGACATTTTCAGTGTTTACAAAGCTAAAAACGTAATGTTTTAAGTTGAAGTCTTCTGCTCACTTGACTTCCTCTGATGAATGGAAAAGAACGACATGAACCTTTTATGAGATTGGAACACAAGATAAAGTGCTAAGGAAGGTAATAATTAACACTGATATATTAAAAGTGGTCTAATCAGTCTGTGATCTCTGTCTGTACAAAGTAAGCAATCAATCTGACAGAGATTTGTTCTATAAGTAAAACTATTTTCCTCTGAAAACCCTTCAAAGTATATGTAAAAAGCTGTTTTGACTAAAACAATGCATCGCATTTTAATGCACTTTTACAACTTTTTGTCGTCATTCCTTTAACTTTAATAGTGATATATCAAAACTCATACTATTAAAAGACATCTTTAGAACATGAAAGTGCCTTTTATGCTTTTATTGCAGTGCACTTAGTGCCTTATCTCCTCTTCAGGTGAGATACAGTATATCTTTCTTACAGACTAACAGTAAAGAAACAAAAAAATTATATAAACAGAAAAAAGGTCAAATCATCTATTTTTCTGTAATGGCAGTGTGTGATCTGGCTTTGACAGGACTTTCAAGACAAAATAACATGGTTTTAAATTTTAGCCATTTTGCTCACCTAAATGTATATAAAGATATATTTTCTGTTGATGCTGTTTACAATCTTAGATGTGCCTTTCTTTATTGTAACTTCTATTTTGTATTATTATTTGATTGAATTCATCTACAAGAACATCATTGAGATCAGATACTGATGTTGGATGATTAGTTCTGGATCATGTCAAAGGTAGTGGATGTAAATCCATCACATAAGCAAACACATCAGAATTGCTCTGTTTTACAGGTTTACGGGCGAATTGATTCCCCCTCTAGACACTTGGTCTTGAGTATGGTGACTAGGGTTGCCACCCGTCCCGTAAAATACGGAATCGTTCCGTATTTGTAAATTATAAGTGGCGTTCCGTATTGAACCAATATGGGATGCACTTTGTTCCGTATTTTTATCAAAGGGGGTGAAATAAGATTGAACTGAGACAGAATGTTGTGTGTGAATCTGCTGCTCTCTCTCTCACCCTCTCTGTCGTGTTTCAGCAAAGTGTGTATGAGTGATGTGTGTGAGTGTTGGTGAACGAAACGGCTCTTAGAGTCGACTCTTCGAAGTGAGTGATCAGAGCCGACTCGTGTCTGGGAGCCAGATTAGTTTTCCCCTGTTGAAGTCGTATGGGATTGGTCAGTTACACCATGTAAGGTGGGGGGTGTCGCTATATTAGTGTTAACTATAATTGTTGCACATGCACACACAGAGAGAGAAGCTACAGATAGACCCTCTGATGAAAACTCTCTCTGCATATGACGAAAAAAATGACGTTTAAATAAATAAATGCACATATAAAAGACTAAATAAACAATTACACACAAAAAATAAATTAATAAATACATTTTGTCATGAAAAAGAATATATGTAAATTTATAAGAGGAATATATTTCTACACTTCCATACATAAAAATTATTTGGCTCACTTTTGAAATCCAAACAGACAACAAAATTTCACTGAAATGTGGTCATCAGTATAGAAAGTGTTGGGGGATATGTGATTTTTCTTTTTGCATGATACATGTACTACTTTACTTTATTATGCCCTATTCCTTTATTAATTAATGATCATTTTGTGATATTGTGAAATATGTGACCATGTTGAAGCCAGATATATATAATTCTTTTCTTTTTCTTTTTGTTCTGTTCTTTCTGTAAAATGCAAAACTCTATAAATATATAATTTAGAAAAAATAATTATTTCATTTGTTTTTACATTTCTATATTTATTTCATTTCATTCACTTTTGAATTGACATTATTTTATTACTAGCTTAAGCTAAGCAGCAAAAGAAGAGGAAGAAAATCTTTTGATTTGGGAGCTGTAAGAGGTCTTTTTAAGTAAACCAAGCCATAAAAGCCCATCACTGGTGTGAGTCATGACCAATGAAAGTGTTGTCTGCATTGCTAAGATACACCTGAAAATGGTGCGCGATTTTAAAAATAGCATCTACGGAAGGCAATTTTAGTTCGCTTTATAATGTTTCTCTGACAGTGTAAGACCTTTTATTATATAGGTGCAACATTCAAGCCACTCCCAACCCACAACGGAATCCCTCCCCTACATACATTCCTACCCCAACCCCCCCCAACTCAACTACTCCCCCAACCCGACCGGGGTGGCCCTTATTTCAAAATCTGAAAGGTGGCAACCCTAATGGTGACCTTACACTAATGTCTGGCCTTTCCAGAGAATCCCATTCTATCAGAAAGTGTGTGCTTTTTTGTCTTTATGTCATCTATGAACTATTTAGCTGTCTGAATTAGTGTAGTGTAATCTGATTTACTGGGTATATGTGATTTGCTGACAAGATCATAATTAGCAAGACTAACCTAGCTAGTATACAGTAATGTAATATCCATAACATAATAATGATAAGCCATTAACCTCACATTCTTGAAGTAATTTCACTTAAAATGTAATCTTGAATATTGATATACTTCCTAACCCTGACCTAAGCCTAAATGTAACCACCAAGGCCAGTTCAAATATACAGTATTTGTTGGTAGTTAATGCTAACTCTTAGCATGCTTTTGTATACAAAACTTATAAGATATAAATCATAGAAAATATTGAGAATATAAAGAGGTTCCAAGTAATTTGTGGTGAAATGTGACTTTGTAGCATTTGTACAATAATTAATGGTTAAGCAAAATCCAAAAAATTTAAATTAGAGATGGTCAAATCTTGTGTCAATTTCCTTAGATATGCCTAACAGACCATAATTAATGCTTGATTTACACTGTTTTGTCTTTTATTCTTATTTAGTGTACTTTATTCTAGAAAATTTTAAGGTTTTGTTTTAAAGTTTGATGAAAAATGAAGGAGAGTTTTATTTATCTGAATTGGGTTTCAGTTGTAATTGAATAAGTTTTTTTGTCATTTCATACAGCAAGAGCAAATGACAAAAAAATTATGTCATATGTACCCTGGGCATACACAAATACATACGCACAAATTTAGGGTTAAGTCAGAGGTGCCAAACTCTAATCCTGGAGGGTCATATTCCTGCACAGTTTGGTGATCTTCCTGATGAAACAGTTGATTCAACTCAGAAGGTAATTTGCAGGTTTAATTGTAGCATCAGAGCAGAGAAATCACCAAACTGTGCTATTGCTTTCTTAGTGTATATATTATGAATTCCAGCATATCACATGTATTGGATTCTAAGACTATGTCAGACTTTCCTGTGTTTTTCACCCTTTTCTATCGGAAAGGTGACCAAATAAAGGTACCAATTAAGACATGTTATCAATCTTTCTTGTTCTAGAGGACACACCATCATAATTTATCACAAAAAAAGGGCCACTCAATATTTTATTGCCATGGGAAATGCAGCTAACAGAGCACTTTTTGCCATTTTTGAGGGCACATTGGCAACATTTTTTCAACCATACTTGCACAGCTGCCCCCCTCCTGAGTCCACCAGTGGTGCTCACAAAATATATTTGCAGAACTGACTAGAGTATGGATGAACATTGTTACCAGACAATGCCTAACTTTTCAATAGCTACAGTGTTTGATGGTGAGATGCTGTGCTATGCAAAATTTGGGCACCTATTTTTTTTATTGTCTAATTGGAAATAACTTAAGCCATCTTCATTCTAATGCAGATTTAGCAAAAACATGGCCTACACTCTTAAAAGAGATGGTACTTCAGGGAACCTTTAGTAAAGAAAATGGATCTATATAGAACCCTGAACACTCTAATAACCTAAAGGTTACATTTCATGGTGAAAGTGTTCTTCAGATTGATGAGGAATGTGTTGTAAATGGTTCTATACAGAACCTTTTTGAAAATGGTTCTATATAGTCCCCAAAAGGGTTCGGCTGTAGTTATGATATCAAAACTTGTAATACTACAAGAACCATTTTTAGTGCTATACAGAACCATTTTCAAAAGGCTTTGGTTTAATGTAAGACCTTCATTTTAAAGCATACACTTACGATTGCGTATCCTGTTTTTGCCGTAATTGCATATTTAGTGAAACGCTAACACAGGAATATTTTTATGTGGGATTTGATGTCAGAAGTAATAAAGATTAGCCAACTTCATCAGTATATGCTTATCAGGATGACACCTACACTGCTGCTGAGGCAAAAGGTGAAGTTCTGGTTTTAATTGTGGTTATAACAGAACCAGGCAGGCGAGTCAACAGTAGGGTGCAGAAATGTGTAGATCAGTTCACATCCATAGAAACATAGTTGAGGAAGACTGAAAATGAACAAAAAAGTGGTGCCAGAATAGTCCTTCACCTCTTACCTTCTCTTACTGTATTTTACTCTCAGATCTACATTCTCCTCTTCTCCAAGAGTTCACTGTCTTGCCCCTCCTCCCTCCTTTCTTATCCTGAAGTTAATGTTTAAGTTTCCTGCTGTGATAAAGCTTATAAACACTAAATAGATACTGTACCGTCTCTTACATTCCACTCTCTTCACACAGCATACATGAGTTCCATCTAACCAAACAACATGAATGACTTCAGAGAGTACATAAAGCTGCTGAAAAAAGCCGGGCAATATCTATGGAGTTATCGGAACTACTTGATCATCTTCATCACCCCTGTCCTCTTCCTCCCCCTGCCAATCATCATCCCTTCCTCGGTAAGAGCCTGTGCAGGTGTATGTCATTAGGTAGAAATAAAATAATGTGCAGTAGTCTGTTTATTAAATGTCAAAGCCTCTAAAATGAAAATATTATATGATAACCTCCAAAAACTGGATGATTAAAATCATATTTCTGTGTCTAGACATCATGAAAAAAGGTGCAAAAGTTTGGACACCCCTAGTTAAATTGGATTTGAACACAATTTAAAATTGAAATTGAAACTGAACACAAGAAGAAACATAAATTATCTTTCTAATGCAAATTGCTATTAGTTAGTCATTATTATCAGCATGTTCTAGACAGTAAGACATGGGGAGCCTTAAAGAGGTCCTGTTATGGAGATATGGTTATGTAATATAAACTCCAGTTACCTTGAAAATAATGACAAGTTAGTATTCTTCTGAACGTCTTCTTACCAAGTGATATTTTATTGTGTAAACATAATTTCTTCAAGCATTAATTCATGAAAAAAGAATAAGGCTAAATTTATTTTAACAATCTGAAAGCAACTTTTTTTAAACCTGGCAATAATGCTCTTTTGAGTATTTAATGTATTTTCCACATCATCCATGTCATAATTGGATTATACTGATGATAGTTTGCATTCTGGTTCTGCAGGAGGCAAAATGTGGCTACGTCATCATCCTGATGGCGCTGTATTGGTGTACAGAGTGTATGCCACTGGCTGTTACTGCACTGCTGCCGGTCATCCTTTTCCCCATGCTGAACATCATGGAGTCTGGAAAGGTAATCAGAAATAAAATAAATCTTTATTTGCTTGCTCACTGCTCACCAATTCATCTGCTGGAGATCTACCTTCTTATAAAAGTGTCTCAAAATCAGTTTTTGTAGACATTGCTAGCACTGGGATAAAAAGGCTCCTCTTCATTTACTCATGCACTATTGAGATATCATCATAGACTGAACTGACATGTTAGAACGTACTGATGTACCACTCTTAAGCAATACTGGTGACAAAGTTTCCCTAAAGAAAATTTCAGTAAATGCTTCCCTATTTTTGTAAATGAGATATGTAGTGTGAACTTTCAGTTATATTAAAAACCCTTAAATTGGTGTAGCACCTTTACTTTTTGTCCAGGTTTTTTGTAAACCTGTCATGCCCCCCCCCCAGTCATGGTTGCTTGAATTTCCCCTTGGGGATCAATAAAGTATCTATCTAGTATCTATCTTCGTGCTGTGGCTTTCCGGTCTATGTCTGCCATGTGTTTCATGTCCACACATGTCCTGTCATGTGGTGTGATTGTTTTCACCTGCCCCTCATGTATGACTAGATTAAGATCCCTATAAGTATTTGCTGGTTGTGTCTGTCTTTGTCGTTCATTGAATTGCTGTTCGTGACTAGCTGTACTCATCTCAGTTCTGTGTAAATAAACATGTCGTCGTATTCATATCAGCTACACCCAGCTTGTCACAACACGTCTTAAACAGTTAAATCTCCTGTGAGCTTTGAGACTGCTATTACACACTATTATGTTAAATACATAAGTATATAAAATAATAAGGATAACTCAAAGACTTTGCAATAGATTCTATATACAGTGGAACCTCAGTTATCGTTTACCCTGGTTATCGTACAATTTGGTTATTTGGTCCCAGTTATCGTTCATCCACCTGGTTTTTGTCAGTGTGCCCACATGACTCACCACTACTTTTGTGAAAACAAAGCATCCACCCACAGGTTCTTCACTCACTCACGTCTTTGTCGTTCATTCTAGCTTTGTTTCTCATTTCTCATTGATAACACTCAACTAAAGCATGTCACACTAAAGTGATGGTACACAGTGCTACTGCCTGGAAATAGGTGCAAAATAAATACCCAGAATCCTGAGAACGGGTGTATAAAACAAAGCCTGCTAGCTTGACCACACCAACACGCTCTAGAATGAAATGTAAACCTGAGAGTGATAATAAATGTTAATTTATCCATTTCATAAGTCTTTTGTATTTATTTCTCATAGTTTTCTGTTTATAAAACTACAGTTATTCTATATAAATTTGTATTTTTAACATCTTGTGTCTGGAACAGATTAATTGGATTTGCATTATTTTTTAATTGGAAATATTGCTTCAGTTATTGTTCGTTTTGGTTATCTTCAGGCATTTTAGAACAGATTAATGATGAAAACTGAAGTTCCAGTGTAATTACAGAATAAATCTTAGGATGAAGTAGGTCTGGGATTTTAAGGGGTTAAATCTTTAACCCTTTGTTTTCTAACAAATGTAGTATATGTTTTATGTAAACATAAGAACCAGAAGTAGTTCTTCTACGTAACTGTCCATAGATAGCACCTTTACTTTTAATAATGTATGCAAACAAAATGCAAACAATTGTAATGTACCCAATACTACAACACATTTTTTTCTATTTCTTGATGCATGATGTATTATTTAATAAGTTCTACATGCTATCAACATGATGTGTTTTTCACATTTCATTATACATCAGGGGTGGCCAACCCTGGTCCTGGAGAGCTGCATTCCTGCCCAGTTTGGTGATCTCCCTGATCAAACACACCTGATTCAATTCAGCAGGCAATTAGCAAGTTTAATTGTAGTGTCAGAGCAGTGACATCACCAAACTGTGCAGGAATGTGGCTCTCCAGGACCAGGGTTGGCCACCCCTGTTATACATAAACTGGTGCCAGAGCATCGCAGCCACTCATAGCTCTTTCTGGCATTTTTCAAATAGTTTTCATGAGTTTGAGTCACCCAAAGGATTGTGGGTGTTTGAAGGTCTGGATGCACACTGAAGCCAAGTGATTCTCAGAAATGAAGAGTGCATTTCTCAGCTGCTTTCAAAGGATCCTAAGAACAGGGTGACCTTTAATTATGAAGCAGCAGAAAGATGTAGCTTACCTTGGCCAAGTTCTTAGCTTTGAGTCACATCTAGAGCTCTGTTTTACCACACCTGGTCCAACTACTCAGTGTCTTCCAGTCTTCATTTCAAAGTTATTGGGAACTTGGAAGGAACTTCTCCATAACTAATTATGTAATACATTGACCACTGCTTTAACCTATAATAAATATTGACAAACTTTAAAAAGTACTGCCGCTGATATGAATAGACAAAATGAAGTTACTGCTAATAGTTTCAGAAGAAATCAAATGATACAGGCTCTTGGCAGAACTAACAATGGCTAGCTGACTTCACAATTATACTTTATTGGCACAGACTCAGGAAAATACTGCCAACTCTTGAAAACATGGACAGTATTTTTCCAGTGATGATTCAGGAGATTTATAGTTTATAGCTCATAAAAGTTTCTTTATGCATGGAGTAATCAGACTTTACAGTCTTGTCTCAGATTGCTCAATGTTAGATATGAGGTACAAAAATGATAGTAAAATTAAATGATAAACAAAATGCTGGCACTAACATGGTACATTGTAGCAGAATAATGTATTGTACACACATTAACATTCTAACAATCAATTACAATTACTGACTTCATGAGAATTGAATTACTTATGTCACTCGTCTGTCTTCAAGAGCCTTGCAAATTTCCAGAAGAAGAGATTGGGGAGCCTATGCCAGCCCCAGACAGTTGTTACTGTGTTAGAAGGTGGTTGTGGTTGGTCACAAGTGTATTGCTAACCTGTTGCTATGGTATACAGTATCAGGTGGTTGCTAGTGTCTCCTAGGCAGGTGTAATTGTTGCTATCACATCCCATGTGATTCGTAAGCTATTATTAGATGCCTTCTAGGTGCTAAGTAGTTGTGAAGTAGTTGCTAAGATGTTGCCAGGTGGTTGTTATGGTCTTCCAGGTGGTATCTACAGTAGGTGGACATTATGGTCTTTGAATCGGCTCATATGAAACGAGGTGGTTGCTGTGGTCTCTCAAGTGGTTGCTAAGGTGGTGTCGCTATGTTTGGTCTTTCTGGTCATTGCTAGGGTCTTGCTAAGTGATTACTGTGGCATCTTACATGGTGGATATAGTGTTTGTAAAGCTTTTTAATCAAAATGAGACAAAATAGCACAAACCCTTGTACTTCACTCAGTGTGAAAAATACAGCTGATAAACAGTCATTACATAGAAACATATTCTTAGTTACGTCCTGATCACAACAAATACTGTAATCTGGAACTGGTTTACTGTCATTATTTAAAAAATTGTTGGAGGAGTAACCAGACAAAAGTCCAGCAGGATAATAACAGTAAATGGAAGAATAAGAGAAAATACATTTAAATAAATAAATTCATTAATTAAAAAAAACAACTGTGTTGTGAATTACTTTAATGCATTTAAACACACATCATTTATATGCATTAAAACATACATTCCTATATTTTGTACATATTAATTAAAAACAGCCTGCACTTTTTCCAGGAAGTGAAAAGCAAAGTAATTTTGGAGTTAAATTTTGGAGAAGTACCCGGTTTGGAATGAACTCATCCTGGTGTGTCACGCATGCTGTGTGACATGGTGATAACTTAAAACGCTTTCCTTGTTGCCCGTGTTCATTATGGGGTTAACTGCTCTACTGTGGGGTGCTGATTGCTCTGCACCACTCATTGGAGTTGCACCTCTCTGGCATCAGTGGCCTGTGGAGCACCACTGTTATACCTTTGGGAGGCACTCAATGTACAAGAAGTCCATTCTCAAAACACCTTCATTAGTACAGTGGTTTCCGAGATGTTACCACCCTTCACCTGGTACCCTATTATCATGCCCTTTTGGACATTAGTCACTTAATGCTACTTGACTATGGCAATGCTGTGCACTCTGCTACAACTGACTGGTGTGCTCGACTGTTTATACATGCAGTAAACCCTGTTACATGGCATCTGTGATGTTCCAGGCTGAATTCATACCAACACAGGGGTGGTCATCAATTTTTTGATATGACCATGTTTATTAATCTGCATATTATTGATGGATTTTTGGCATAAATCATAAAGAAGTGATTTATTAGTAGTAGGCTTGATAAATACTGTGTCTTAGAAAATGCTCAGCAATAAACCGCAGTACTGAGTTTCACAGTGTTTTTGGTGTTTTAGGTGTGTGTGCTGTACCTGAAGGACTCCAACATGCTGTTCATTGGTGGGCTGCTGGTGGCTATAGCTGTGGAACACTGGAACTTACATAAGCGTATTGCTCTGAAGGTTCTGCTGATAGTTGGAGTTCGACCTGCTCTGTACGAGAACATTCAAAAATATATTTGACATTTATTTTTACATTTTACATTACATATTTTTACATATATTTATATGTATTTACATATTGGACTTTACAACAATCACATAAAGAGAAAAAATAAAACATGTAAAAAAAATAAAAATTCACCCTCATCCATTTTTCTTGCCTTCCTCTGTTTTCTTCTAGTTTGATGCTTGGCTTCATGAGCGTAACAGCCTTCCTATCTATGTGGATCAGTAACACAGCTACTACTGCTATGATGCTGCCTATAGCCCAGGCCGTGTTGGAACAGCTCAGTAATACGGAGGCTGAGCGTGATGAGAGAGAACTGATGGAAGGCCGAGACAACCAGGCTTTTGAGACGGCTGAAGTGCAAACCAACAAGCTGCCCTTGGATAATTTCACTAAAGACCATCGTAAATATTTTAACATTTCCCATTTTAGTGTTAAAAGACATCAAAGCCATATTCTTCTGTCCATTCAGAGTCATGTAAGATAACTATTCATCTGAAACACAGGAGTGGCTGTAGAGGTTTTACAGCAGAAGATGTTCAAATTGTATAAAGATAGACCTATGCACATGAGAAGAGAGTCACTGAGTTGGTTAAAAATACATTAATATGAGTGTTCCAGAGTGGATCAGCATCTTCTGATTTCAGTGCTTAAATAGAAGTGCACAGTGCTACCACTGAAGTTATTTAAACTTTAATGTAGCTAATTTAACTGCAACAGTGGCCACTGAAGAATATAGCCATGCTATAAAGTTCATATCCATTATGTAGAGCTGAGAGGGAGGTAGTCCCAATCACAAATGTTAATCGATGACTGTACAGTGCCAATCTAATGTTAGGTTAATGACTATATTTTAGGTCAATCCCCATTCAGTTAATGAGTGTACAGGACCAAACCAAATCTTAGACTCTGTCTACACTGTATAATAAAGGCAAAATATCATTTCACTGTAGAGCAACGCTGAACAGGTCTGTGCAGTAGAAGAGATTAATAGCTGAGAATATAATACCACACCACTTGTTTTTGGTTCTAACAGGTGAAGTTATTAATATGGAGCAAAGACTGGATTCTACCCTAGAGCTCATGAAGAAGGCTCGGGAGGAGAAGTATCTTTTGCTAAATAAAGGCATGAGCCTGAGTGTGGCCTACTCTGCCAGCATCGGTGGGACTGCCACCCTTACAGGCACGACGCCGAACCTTATCCTCAAAGGCCAGATGGATGAGTAAGACTCTTCTGCTAATCTTGTCCTGTTGTATCCTTAACTGTAAGGTTGATCTATTCATTGTGTGCATGTATATGTGTGTGTACAGCATATATACAGTACAAGCGTACAGACAAATGTCCATCACTTATTCATGTGTTATGAAGTCCTTTCATAGACAGTAACGTAACAGAAATCGATAACTGCACATTATAGCAGTTAATTTCAGTAAATATGGCTCCACAAGGCAAGCAGCTTTTCTCATTGAACAGATCAACAAAGATTACCAAATCTAAAGCTAAGATAAAGGCAATGATCAATTCCTTGATCTTACGAAATATGTCAGCTTAGGATTTGGCCCTAACCAACATCTTCTTCACAGTATCTTCCCAGACAACCCTGATGTGATTAATTTTGCCAGTTGGTTTGGCTTTGCCTTTCCCAACATGTTGCTGATGCTTTTCCTCTCCTGGATGTGGCTACAGTGCATGTATTTGGGCTTTAAGTGAGTTGGCTTATGTTTGAACCTTTTCTCTATATTCTTATGGGATTCCATAGAGGGTGGAAAGAGACAATAACATTGCTTTTACACACTGTAATGCAGATTTTTAAATATATATTACACCTTTAATGGATAACCAGCTGTTATACAGCATTAATACTATTTTGTATCCTCAGCTTTAAGAAGTCATTTGGCTGTGGCTTGAAGAATGAAGGAGACAAAGAGGCTTATAGAGTGATGAAAGAGGAATACAATAAGTTGGGCAGGATGAAATTTGCTGAAGGTGCTGTGCTCACAGTCTTCATAGCATTGGTGGTGTTGTGGTTCACCAGAGAACCAGGCTTCATGCCAGGCTGGGCTGGCAGCTTCAATCAGAATGGACAGTAAGTTTAAATATGAAGTTTGAATGCTGTGATGATAAATATGGTGGAGAGATTCCTAATGGTATTTCCCAAAGCCTTGATGTTTGGAGTCCAACCACTTAGGACACGGAGCACAACATCAACATGAATTCCCTCAACAGAACAAGCAAACCGTACAGAAGTCTTTAGTAAAACTGAATTTATCATATTTTACTGGGCTGAAGACTTGTTGATATAAGGATAAAGTATAAACAATCAATGTTTACGTGGTTGTATTTACACTATATGTCCAAAAGTATTCAGACACCCCTTCTAATTAGTGAATTCAGCTATTTACTGCATTCATAAGCACACACAGTTTGAAAAAAGTTTTAAGAATAGCATTACTCAGGGGTCCCAGTGGACTAAGGCACTGTCACTATAATCTGAAGATCGCAAGTTTGACTCCTGGACATACTGTTTGCCATCGGCAGCCAGGGCAGAGAGAGCAAAAATTGGCCATGCTCTCTCCAGGTGGGTACGATGTCAATCTTTCCTTTTGAACTACTAATAAATGTCGGCTGGCTCAGAAGTCTGCCAGGTGATCCATCAGAACTGCCCAGCTGCAATGTATCAGCAATTGGTTTGAAAAAGAGGCGGAGCTTGACTTCACATGCATCGGAGGAGGCCTGTGTTAGTCTGCACCCTCCTAGAATCAGGGACATTACAGGTGATGGGGAGAACCAACAAATGATTGACTGGCTACACAAATTGGGGAGAAGAATTAGGTAAATTGAAAAATAACAAAAAATAGCATTGCTAATAGAGTGAGCATAACTAGTATAAAAGCCCCCACAACTAGGCTATGAAACAGGAAATCTACAACCTCTGGGATTGTCTGTGATCCATAAGTCATCCAACATCATTAGGGCTCTCGTGGTTGAATGCAATCATATTCTTACAGCAATATTCCAACATCTATTTTAAGGGTGCCCAGTCCTGGTCTTGGAGATCTATACCAACCACAGTTTAGCTCCAACCTTAATCTAAGAGATCTGATCCATGTAATGAAAGCATTCAGAGGCATCTGAATATTAGAGTTAGGTATTACAGTCAGGTGTGCTGGTTCTGAGAATTTCAGTGTGGTAGCTCTCCAGGACCAGAACTGGGCATTTCTGATCTAAAGCCTTCTCAGAGATTAGAATCTGTTATTACAGCAAAAAGGGGTCAAGTTCCTTACTGATACACTTGATTTCAGAAGATGATGTCTTCCAACTTTTGGACATACAGTCAAAAAATATTTGGAAAAATGTAAACCGTCATATTTTTTTATTCATTACACATAAAGTGACATATTTCTAACCTCTTTGTTTTATCATTGGTCAGTTTGGCTTTCAGCTCGTGAACATCAGAAATCCAGGATCTCAGATTACTGGAATATTTCATTTTGAGTAAATTACTATTCAAACAGTATCAACATTAAAACAAAAAGGCTTGAAATGTGTCACTTTATGTGAAATGGATGTAAAACAGCTTACCTTTGTGAACTTTTTGGAGACTAGTATAATGTACCTCTGAGCTGTATTTTTCAATCTTGAGCACCAGTAACATCACTTCACCATATTGGACATTACGAATGGTTAGGCCTAAGTGTTAGGGGTCCCTCTGGTGTCATGGATGTAATATTACACTACAGTTTCTTGAATTTTTCAGTCACTTTTCACCATAAAAATCTGTGTTTGTTACAGGTTTGTGACTGACGGCACTGTGGCCATTCTTATGTCGTTGCTGTTCTTCATCATCCCCTCTCAGCTGCCATGCAGCTCCTCCTGTAGTGTTGACAATGATGATGGTAATAGGAATTAACTAACAGTACAGAAATTATTACAGAGGCTTCCTATAAAGTCATCATGGATCATAACTGATTTAACAGCCTTGAAAGAGATGCGCTAAAGCTGTGGTTGTCTTGTCTTTAGCAGAAGAGAACAGTGAGGTGACTCAGAGGAAGCATAAGGCTCCACCTGCTCTGCTGAACTGGAAGGTGGTGCATGAGCGGATGCCCTGGAACATCGTCCTGCTGCTGGGAGGTGGATTCGCCCTGGCTAGCGGAAGTGAGGTAAAAACAGCTGTAACACTTTATTATTTTGTGTAATGAGGTTAAATGCTTAGAATTGAAATTTTGTATGTATGTGTATTTTTTTCTAGCTTGTGGTGGTATTTTTGTTGGGTTTATTTTTATTACTTTATTAATGTCATCCTAATATGCACAGCTTCTTGTGTTATGAACAGAGCTCTACTGAATGTGCTTAATTTCACAGATGATGTAAAAAAACAGATTTTTCAATTCATGTCTCCGAGATGTATTTTGTCCATAGACTGTATTTAAAAGATTTACTCCACTTGTGATGTTTTGAAGCCAGAAACAGCCAAAATAGACACCGCCACATTTCTTGAGCTTGCACATTTGACTTAAATTGCGCCTCTTTTGAGTGTTTATTACAACTTACTGCTCAACATCACTCCTCTCCAGAAACATCAAAATGAAGATAAAATCTTATGACGAGTCACTGAATAAAATAAGCCTTTCTAGCATTTAGTTCTAATGTTAGCTGCTATGACGAGTCACATGGTGAATGTCTGCATGTGACCAGAACGATCTTGTCAATCAATTCAACCAAGCTGCCAATCACCTCAACATCACAACTCTTTAAATATCTCCAAATAGCTTCTATAAAACACATTTATCTTAAAGAAAAAACACTGGGGTGTTAATTACACCTTGTGGAATTAACACAACTAAACAAAAAATAACTGAACTCCATTCAAAGTTTGTTGTAGCTCCCATTCAATAAAACGGTTGTGGGTGGGGTTCAAATTTGTGCTGCAACCAGCCACTAGAGGATGTCAGAGATGTTTTTGGCCTCACTTTGTGTCCAGTTTTCGTGTAGTCTATGGTTTTGACACAGTCTTCTCTCCTGGCCCACAATTGGTTGGCATCGACAGGCAGCACAACGCTAGTTTTGTGACATGGGAGGTGCATGTCATTTCCCACCATAATCATGTAAAATATTTTGTCCAAACTCAGTTCCCCTGTCCTATGGAGTAGTATTTTGGACATCTAAACTAACTCTTTTCTAACTTACTTGCTGTAGGATTGCTAGGACATCATTGTGTATAAGAATATATAAGACACTTGAATACTACAGGAATGAAAGATGTCAACTCACTGAACCCCTTAAATGTTGAATATCACAGCAAATTGCCTATAACACAGAAAAAGCTCATTTTATAATCTGTAATGTAAATTTCATGGTGATTTTGTCATTAAAATGGCAGTGGAAATATTATAAATCATTTTATTTTTTTAGCACTCTGACAATGGACATTATTTAATTTTTTATTTGACTTTCCACTGAGGGGTCAAGATTTTATTTGATTTTCAACAGATTGATTTAGCTAAGATAATAAATGTATGTTGTGACAGTCTTCAAACAAAATAATCCCAGAAAATCAGAAACACTAGAATTTATAAGCTTTATAAATGCTGGATAATAAAAAGAACAGGACAAATACTGATGCATTTAAACATCGTTGTTGAAGAAGACTTTTGAGAGTATCTTGGACAACAAAAAAACATTGATCCGCAACCAGATCAAGCCATTTTGTTATAATGTTGATACCGTTTTAAAATTAATTTAGAGCTTCAAAAGTCATGTTACATGTAACAAATATAAAATATATGAGTACCTGCTTGAACTAAACAATGAACACAAGCATTTTTTTCACAATATTCTATTTTTTAGATGCTCTAGTTGTGGTCGACTCAGGATGTTTGAAGGGCAGGGACTCGTTAAAATAAAGTATTGTTCTTTCTTGTTCTAGAGCCATCATAATTTGTTACAAAAAATGAGTCACTCAATATTTTTTTCCCATGTGAAGGGCAGCTAACGGCACTTTTTGCCATTTTAGAGGGCACTTTGGTGATTTTTTTCCACCATAGGTGCACAAAGTGGGGCGGTCACTCCCTATGCTCGCCTTCGGAGTCCACCAATGTGCTCTAGAATACTTTAGCAAAAAAGTGGTTATCTAACAAAAAAAAAAAAAGTGTTACAAAACTACAATTCCCTATTATTTACTTGTAGTTATCAAACACTTAAGTTATTCTGATTTGCTGTCAGAATTATCTAGAAAATATACAGAGTAGCTTGAAGGGGCTGATGTGGGGTTTATAGGGTTAAAGAATTTTTTTTTGTGTGTGTGGATCAATTTGAGAATCATATTTATTGATCTGCACATCCCTATCAGACAGTGTATATTTGATGTGAACATTTGCAGTTAATCCTTTAAAAAAAGATTTTAGAACTTTAGTTTTGTATTTATGGTAGGATAATGTTGCTGAAGTCATAGAAATGAGCATGTTTGTGTTGTACAGGTATCTGGGCTGTCACAGTGGCTAGGTGACAGTCTAGCTCCTCTGAGGAGTATTCCACCTTTCGCCATCTCTCTGCTACTCTGTCTGCTGGTGGGAACCTTCACCGAGTGTTCCAGCAACACAGCAACAACCACTCTCTTCCTGCCCATCCTCGCCTCCATGGTAAAATCATATTACCACCTCACAGCTAAGTACTGAGTCAATGAGAATTTACAGTAACTGCTAAACGACGTGTTCAATTTGTTGGTAACAAGTTATATTTATTATCAATACAGCATTCATTAGAGCTTTGTTTCAGAACACAGTAACATCTGGAATGTAGAACAAAGCTCCAGGCATAATGGTAATTTGAGGGCAGCTGTGACCTGATGGTTAGGGATCTGGTCTTGTAACCAGAAGGTTGCCGGTTTGATCCCTGGTTAGGTCATGATTGAAGTGCCCTTGAGCAAGGCAGCAATCCCCCAACTGCTTCCCGGGTGCCGTTGATAAGGCTGCCCACTGCTTGGTACACGTTCTCACAGCCTAGCATATTCATTAGTATGTGATTCACTGCATGGATGGATTAAATGTAAAGGTCAACTTCTGTTGTGTGCAATCACACTGGCAAAAAGTTCAATCTAATCTAATCTAATCACACTGCTTGTAGCTCCACAACAGTGGAGAACGTTTCATCTGACTGTATGTGTTGTTTGTCCTGCAGGCCACAGCTATCGATCTCCATCCTTTGTACGTCATGCTGCCCTGCACTATCTGTGCTTCACTGGCCTTCATGCTGCCTGTGGCCACTCCACCCAATGCTATCGCTTTCTCCTACGGCACCCTCAAAGTTATAGACATGGTAAAGAAGTCTCTACATCTCTAAACGTACCTAAAAGTCATGGATAAGGGTTTTTGAGGTTGCAAGAAATTGCCAGTAGCTGTATTTACTACAAATTAACTGCAGGCATTGAGTCATTTGTCCAGTTTCAGATCAAAATTGACAAACAGCCTTTATAACAGAATCCCAGAATAAGCATTTATTTTTATTGATGCACTGGCAAAATTTCATTTAAACTGGTTTAACGATCCTCATTTTGGCATATCATCAAACCTACATCCAAAGACTTAAAAAGCTGAATAGCTGAAATTTTAAAACATTTCCTTTGGTGTACAATATGTGACAGGTCTTCTCGTTGTTATTCCTTTCTTACTGTAATGCCGTTTTTTGAAAGGATTTTTTTTTTTCTTTCCAAAGGCAAAGGCTGGCTTCATATTAAACATTATCGGCATCCTGTGCATCAACTTGGGAATTAACACATGGGGGGCAGCCATGTTCCAACTGAACACCTTCCCATCCTGGGCCAACGTCACTCATAAAGCACCCTGATGAAGCTTTCCACCATAAACTTCTGACTGAATACAGTAGTGACGAGGAGGCAGAGGGAGAAATGCAAAAGTGCATGTTGTCCAAAAGCATAAATGTACCACATTTCAGTGTTTTACAGCCTGCTGCTCTGGTCCATGAAATAATGAAGAAACCAGATGATAGCCCTCAACCTCCATATTTATATTTATTTATTTGTTGTCTTTCTCAGCCTTTTTTAAACACCACTGAGGATTTTCATATCTCAAATGATTAATTAGGCCTTTTAAAGAATTGAGTACTCAGATGAGTTGAACTGAACTTGCACAACAGCTGGTTTTCCTGAGCATAACAACCGCTGCATGGCAGGTAGTTCCAGTAGGTGCAGTCGCAGGATCTACAGATATCAGAGAAAGCATGTGATGCCAACCCCTTACCTAAAAAATCATGTTATTGTGTGAGAGAGGGGAGAAGTACTAAAAAGTGTATTGAAAATAGTAAAAAAAGCTAATAAAAATGTCAAAAAATACATTTACAAAGCTTTGAAATTAACATTCAATGCATGCTCATTTGTAAAGCCACAACATTAACACCACTCACAGAAACCAATAACAATATCTCATAACTATGGCGCATGTAAAGGTCTGGGATATACTGTAATACATGCTAAGAGAACACTCGATTCTCATAAACTATACCAGAATATTATGATCACCCTGATTTGGAATGAACACAGCCCGAGAAGTCACAGATGCCATGTGACATAACACAGACGCCATTGCTGCATGTATAAATAAATGAGCACATCAGTCAGTTGTAGCAGAGTAGAAAAAAGGGCATGATAAAAGGGTGAAGGGTGGTATTATCTTGAAAACCACCAACTTTGTGGAATGCTCTAGAGCTGCTGTAGTGAAGGTGTACCAAGCATAAACTTCTCATACATTGAGACCCCAACACTATAACAATGTTGCCCCACAGGCCATTGATGACAGACAGGAACAATGACTCTGGTGAGTGGTACAGAGAAACTGATATGCCACAATGGACCAGGATGAGAGACCTCTAGAGAACTTCCATCACCTAGTCCATGCCATGACTTCTTACTAGTGGCATCCAAGCCAAGGGTGGTTATTCCCACTACTAATACATGGTCATGATATTTTGATATGACTATGCATCCAGTTGACTCTGTTGGAGCACGTCTGAAGCTGCAAGGCTTGTGGGGTGTTTTTTGTCAACAGTGGTAAGTACTAACACTGGCCCCAGAGATCTCAATATTATCATGCATTTGTGAGATGCACTGGAACAGCAAATCCAATCCCCAGTAGTTCCAACTCACAATGGATCTGCTGTCCCATACTACAGGACACCATCATAGGTCTTGATGAGGCAATGCATTTTATACACATAAAAAAAAGTTTATATTGTGAAAAGGTTCTTCAATAATTTATTTTTTAAAAATAATAAGTATAATTTCAAAACATTGTTTCAGTGCTGATCAGTATGATATAACTCATGCAAATCAGATTATTATAATATTTCCACTTTGAGTAAATTACTAAACAGAATCAACATTACAACAAAAAAGCTTTGAAATGTCATGTTACATGTAATGGATATGACAATTTATCTTTTTGAATGAACACAAACTTTTTCTATAATATTTTAATGTTTGGAGATGCACTAGTAGCTACAATCCTATCAGAGTTCAAAGGAAATGTTCCGTAATTTCAGTCCTAATCTCAAAACGTTATGGATATTATAATAAAAGTGCTACATTTCATTGGTTGTTATATAAAATAATTGCCTTTCTCTTTCCCAATGTGCTTAACAGCAATCAGCAGCAGCACACAAACACAAGCAGTTTGAGGGAAAATGTCCTCAGTCCACTGCTTAGAGTCACTCAATATGCTCAGAGTAGAGTGATTAGATGTTGGGGAACAGACCTCTCATGGATATGATCAGCATGGTATTTGCTCAAGCAGGGAAACTTGTGCATTGAAGTGGATAGAAAAAGTATTTACACCCATTAAAATGCCCAATTTTTATGAAGATGAATAAGTTCTTATGAAATATTTTTAAACCTAGTTAGAGTTATGTGAAAAATAAAGAATTCTGTCTTATTTTCATGACTGTATATGCTGACTGGTGTTATTGTACTAGACAAAATTCAGATCAGTAACGTCTGATATACTGTACAGACTAGGTAAGCAGGTAAGAGTTTAATTTTGTCAGAATCGTGTGAAAATCTAAACATTTACAATCTTTCCATTACTGTCATAAAAAAGTTAAAACAAAAGATGACCTCTTCAACCATTTCAAAACTTCACATATACATTTATTTCTTTTATTCCAGACTGACATCTGAACTGTCCAAAAACTTTACATTTTTTCTTTTTTTTTTCTCAAAATCATGTACAATAAATCACAATCATAAATAAAGCCATTACATTTTTTTTTTACTAGAAATATTCAAGTTCATCCACCTTGACTCTTATGGTCCAAGTCGAGTCTTTGAGGGCATCCATTGAAGTCATGAAGCAAAAAACAGACACGGTTTCTTAAATTATTCTCCTAAATGCACCTTTTTACACTACAAACAAATGGATCATGGATACAACACATCCTTGGATAAAGACCTATTCTCTGCTATATACTCTAACACCCATAAGTGACCTAATTCACCAGAATATGAGAGAGAAGGAATGTTTGACAGAGAAAGAGTAGAAAGACTACTTCTCATAGCTATCACTGTAGACCTAGCATTTTGTTGAAAAAAAAGACAAAAAAACTGTTCTTTCCATGTTTTTTAAAAGTACAAAAGAGACCACATAAACCAGACCAGAATTTATGTCAAGGCTTATGACACACATTATGTTCACTCTTCTGTCCTTTTATGTACAGAACCCGTTTCTTTCTTTCCTTTGTAAATGTACAAAGCGGACATGAGTGAGAACATTACACCAACATTTCAGAACATAAGGGAAGTGGTTCTTTGTACGAAAGCAAACTATTCTAGCAATAAATGTTGGCCCGAGTTGATAAAATAGTTTTGGTCTCAGGGAATGTGCTCTGTTTTATCCCTCCATTCATATTAACATTGACATGTGAAAGTGACGAGTTCATTTCATATCAAAATATGTCTAATTGTACACAAATGCAGCGTCAGCATCTCAACATGATCATAGTGGGCCAGTTTTCTAGACCCAGATCAATCCTAATCCTAGACTAAAAAAACATTTGCATTGGCACTGCAATTTAGTCCAGGACTAGGGTTAATCTAGTACTATAAGTCTAGAGTGCAGTGTTCTACCTTTTCAATGCTGAAAAGTGTGGAACCTGCCCTAATTCTAACAGACAGCACAATAAATGTCACCTGTAAGATAGAGGTGAGTCTAAACTGATTCAGGTCTACCAGTGTCCGGTATTCATATACACACATACAGATCCAGTCATACACACACACACAGGCAAACAAGCAGCATTCAATCTCACAAAGTAAATCTTGAACTCACACAGTGGAGCAGTCAAGCTTTCAGCCCTATACGCAACAATTAAACCCCTGTCATCTAAAGCATCAGAACAAAACTGGCCTCCATTTCGACTAAATAAATATGCTATATGTTAAGATTGTTTGATTGTTTCTAGGAAAAAAATAATAATTTAAGTACCCATTCTTGCTGGTGTGCTGTGAACGATGGCAGTGTTGAACATATTTATGATATGTAAGTGTGCGAGAAGTCGTAATGACTGAATCACTGGCTAGGTCTCACACAGACAGGCATTAATGCGCAGCAGGCAGTTTTCAATGACACAGATTGAATGGAGAGCATGATTGGTGCACATAAACGCATGTGGGTGGGCCTTAGGTCTGCCAGTCAAACTATTGGCCTGGGTCAGCTCGCCTAGTTCAACTAGGGGCCTCCACTGTAAGAGTAGTCTGCTTTGTTGTGCATGACCAGCTTGTTGTCCACAAAGTAGAAGCTGTCGGACTGTGTCTCATAGGGGTGCAGGATCATCTCACGCACTGAAAAGAAAAAGGGGACACGTTAGACGACAGTGACTACCAAAATATGCTGGATTTAGTAATTGCACCAGATCACAATTATTTTATTAATTACAGAAAAACAATCATATTGCCATATCAAACAGACACTGATTGATTTATTTAAATACATTTAAATAAAAAAAAAGAAAAGAAAGTGTATTAGAGATGCATTATCAGTTGTACAATAATAGCAGATGATTTAACTGATTATTATAAATTTAGAGCAGCATTTGTTTATATAGTAGCTAATGCTAATATCAGCAGAACAGTACTGTATCATTTAAGGAAAATGCAACCTATTATTGGCTATAAAGCTGACAGTTAATTGGCAACACCTCACAGTGTGACACGTATAATGATACAGGGGTTACAATTCAATATATTTGGATATACTGCAATTTTTAAAAATAGAATGTTAGTAAATTTGTTGATGCCCTGGCGCTACTTGTCTAATGCCTGAAAAAAAGATTAAAACACTGCTATCTATCATTCAGGAGTGTGAATACAGCACAAAACAAACTAATGTCTGCCAGCAATCTTTGCATGTAAATAATAAATGATAAATCAATGCTGTCTTTGAGAATCAGCACAAACATAGTACTGCAATACGCAAATGTCCCAATATTTTCTTACACTCGTACTATAAAGTAAGAACAATTCAGTAGTCAATCAACCAATATATCTGCTTTCAGGTTGTACTTTTGACGGTCGCATAAAATAAGCAAAAAAAAATGTTAATTGCTGTTAATTAAATGTTAATTGCTACTAATGATTAATCATCAGTAAAAATGTCATCATCATGACAGCCCTAGGTGTAACACAATTCCACATTATAATACGCAGATTCACACTGATACAACTTCAGATATACAGTACTCAGGTGTAAACTATGATGAGGAATTACAAGGTCCCCCAAAAAGTCCCACCACAAAATCTGAAAAATTCATAATGAAATTGAACAGAACTGTACAAAAGATACAATTGCTAGTTTGATAACAGAGATTTTATGCATGCAAATACAAGCATCTCAGCCTTGATTTTTCTGGTAGTTAATAAGCACTCTGTTATTTATAGAAAGTGAACAACACAGGCTGACATACACTGAATGTTTTTTTTAAATTTTGAATTCCCCTGTCAAAGTGCTGAAGTTCTTGCAGGCATTAAACCGTCCATAAGCTGTGGATATTTAGAAGTCCTTTCTGTCCTGGAGGTGCTGAATAAGAAAGGAGTTGGAGCTGCAGCTGAACCCAAACCCATTACTGCAGTGATGGTGTTCAGCTCACAAGCCAGCAAAAACAAAGAGGAAATGCTAACCTTGTGCTGATACAAGAGTGATTAATTGAACAGACCTTTCTTTGTATGTAATGTATGGAGGCACAGTCATGGTACTTAATTAGGTCTTTGAAATCTAAAATATTGATGTATGTAATTATTAGGGGTGTGTATCTGTCCAATAAATGACGATCCGATATGTATCTCGATTCATGCGGTACGATACAATTTAGAAACGATTTATTTCAAATTGGACCGATTCGATTCGATTGGAGGATTTCGATACGATTCGGTTCAATATAATAGGGTAGGAAATAATACGAGTTACTTGTTTAAAATAGTTACTTGTTTACATTATGATTCAACATAAGTTAATACTAAAATGTGTTTTTGCTTTCAGATAGATTAATGAAATACTAGAGAACTAGTATAGATGTATTTGACATGTGAATTCAGAAACACTACAATACTGTCGTGTTGGGATGTGGTACTGAGGCTCCAATATTTTCAACAAGTCCCCAAAGCCCTCATTCTCCACCACACAGTATAGTCTTAAGTCTTTGACAATGAACCGGGTTATTGAAGCCGTTATTACTTTGGCTCTACCTGAGTTGTGTCTGACTTTTTGGCTTGAAGAAGTCCTGGTTTTCTGTGTTTGTCCTGCCGTGTCTTTGGGCTAACGGTGCTAGTGTCCTCATCACCACTTTCCTCATGTTGTCTCACCAAATGTTCTCCGTTTTTTTAGATTTTAAGCTCGGCGGAGCGTTGTAAAGTATATATGTGTGTTGAACACGTTTGTCTTTCAAACGTGACTGTGACGAGTATCGCGACAGTTCATGAGAGAGAGGGGGGGGGGTGGAGGGAGGGAGGGAGGGAGAGAGAGAGAGAGAGAGAGAGAGAGAGAGCGCAGCTGAAACATATCACACCAAACCGATTGACAGCTCTTGAATCGGGCCATTGGCCGGTTCATTTTACAAATAGACCGACTCAGGGGTCCATGTACTGATGCACTCACATCGTTTAAGTCAAAATCATTTTTTTACACCCCTAGTAATTATATATCAGGTCATCCCTGCATATATGTAAGAGAGACACAGCCAGCCAACAGAAGTTGCACTACAGTACCCACTGCTCTTGTAAAACATTACATTTTTCTTCATGATACATGACATGCTTGAAGGCCAATCATTTGCAGAAAACATCTATTTTTTCTTCATAACAAATTTGAATAAAAAAATATTGCAATTTGGGCCCACATCAGCTATGTAATTCTACAATATGTATATTTTTGACCTATCTACATGCTTTTTAAAGTCAATATTATTCTTGATCAAAATATATTCAAACAAGTCTAACAACTTATGTTCTGTGATGGTATAAATGTACTGCACTGTAAACAAATGAGATTTCTCAGTCAGAAAACATGGCTCAAAAAGAACAAACATATTCAATAGAGCTAAGAAATATTCATACTGGACAATCCTCAACGTTAAAGTAAAAGCCTGCTTTGTGAAATACCCAAGAGAATCTGTACATTTCCACTGGTTACATATCAGTGGTGAACATGATATTAGTATCTACTGTCCCTAAATGCTGCTGAAGTACTTTAGCTTTTTGGCAGCCAGCCTCAACGGATTAAGGCAAATTAGCCAACACTTGCATGCTGATTACAGCCATGTTATGCAAATAAATTCAAGAATAAAACATCCAATGATGTTAGAAGTCTCAGTGATCCTGCAAACAAGGCAGAATTAGAATTCTCATTGTATGTATTACTTTCCAGCACAAAGTATTTGAAATGAATTACAATGCAATTATAATGCTATAGAAACGTCAAACCATACCATCATTAAATGTCTACAAATAAAGTGTGTGTTCTCCATTCATGATACTTAACCTCAATCAGAAAGTTCATGCCGTGGGCTAATGATGGAAGCTAAGTAACATCATTTCCAAACTGAATGACTTCAAGACCAAAACCTTCAACCGCATGTTTCACATTTAACTACATTACCACAGATGCATAACTGTGTAAAAATAACAGCAGGAGTGTTTAATAATGTTTTGCAAGAAACTGCTGCTCTAGTTTAAGCTGTTGGTATATTCTGAACTAGGCCATCTAGCCCCACCCCTGAATCATTTTGCTTAGATGAGTAAAATCTGAGAAGTCAGGCTGATTTCAGAGTGGTTCTCATAGCTTTGCACAATGATTAGTAGGTGGTGTGATGTGGTAGGAATACATGAATATATAATTGGCATGTCACTGTTGTGACTGATACCCATTTTAAATGACACACACACAGTCACGTGAAAAACAAAGTACACCCTCTTTGAATTCTATTTTTTTCTATCAGGACATAAAATGATCTGGTCTTAAAATGAAGTGAACAACACAGCAGATTACACAATGTCATCATTTATTTAACAAAAACTAAAATGCAGAAGCAGTGTGTAAAAATTAAGTACACCCATACTGCTTCCATAGGAATTATGAGGGTAAGCATGTCTTTGATTAACTCATTATCAGGACGTGCTCTATAAAGGCAGAAGTTTTGGTAGTTTGGTGGTCTGGAACGTTCCAAGGAAAAAGTCATTAGCAATAATCTTAGAGAAGCAATCGTTGCTGCCCATCAATCTGGAAAGGGTTATATATATTTTTTGCCCATTTTCTCCCTTTCCCAATGTGGTAGTCACCAATTAACCCAAACCATTAATGGCTCTTCCCATCACTTTGCATTGTCCCTGACTCTAGGAGGGTGAAGACATACACACGCCTCCTCCATTGCGGGTGATACGGGTGATTTCAACCTTCACAGGAGTGGACATCCCAGCAAATTTACTCCAAGGTCAGACCTTGCAATGCTCAGAGAGACTGTAAAAAATCCAAGAGCTACATCACAGACTCTACAGACCTGTTAGCATGTTCAAGTTCATGACAGTACAATTAGAAAAAGACTGAACAAGTATGGCTTATTTTGAAGGGCTGCCAAGAGAAGACCTCTTCTTTTTAAAAAGAACATGGCAGCACAGCTTAAGTTTGAAAATGTGTAATTTGGACATACGAGACCAAAGTTGAGATGTTTGGCCATAATGCACAGCAGCATGATTGGCACAAAAACACAATATATAAGTACAAACACCTCATACCAACTGTCAAGCACTGTGGTGGAGGGGTATTGATTTGGGCTTGTTTTGTAGTCACAGGACCTGGGCACCTTGCAGGCATTGAGTCAACCATGAATTCCTCTGTATATGAAAGTATTCTAAAGATAAATATGAGGCCATCTCTATAACAGCTAAAGTTCGGCTGAAATTGGGTCATGCAACAGGACAATGGTTCCAAGCATAGCAGCTAGAACAGCTGAAAAAGAACAGAATCATGGTGTTGTAGAAGTCCAGTCAGTCCTCAGTCCAACTGAAATGTTATTGTAGGACCCTAAGAAGCCTTGCATAAATGAATACCCACAAACCTCAATGAACTGATGCAACGTTGTAAAGAAGAATGCCAAAATTCCTACAAAATTCCTACAGAAAATGATTACTTCAAGTTATTAATGCTAAAATGTGGCTCTACAAACCTTGTCATTCTAAATAAAAACATTGTAGAATTTGTTGTGTGTTGTTCGTCTGAGGCTTTTAAACCTTCTAATGACCACACAGTTTTTATTATATCCTGATACATAGAATTCAAAGAGGGTGTACTTTATTTTTCACATGACTGTGTATGTGTTTGTGTCTAGTGTAGTGAGTGAATGTAGCATTAGCAGCCTTGTTCAAAGATTCACTGGAAGAGTAGCTTTCCCCTATACCAATCACTACAAGTGTGCAGAAAATGTAACCCAGTGGTTCTCGATCCAGGTCCAGAAGTGCCTCTGCCTTGTATGCTGCAGTTCACATTGCTCTAACATGTCCACTTCAGCTCAGGGATGACTTGTTTGATCAGGGCTGCTGGGAGCAGAGTAATCTCTCGAATCTGCAGGGCAGTGGAACTCCAAAATCAAAATTGAGAACCACTGTACAAATCAGTAAACTTTAGGGACTGCAGCCTAGGACACAGGACCCAAAATGTATGACAGAAAACAAAAAGAAACTGACAAGTTTCTCTGTTTACAGTTTCTATATGTTAGCAGTATGTTTTGTCTGTCATGTTTAGGAAAGTCATGGACAAAGCTGATAAAATTAATGTAGGCTAGTTGTCATGTTCATGTTACCAAACCTACACCTGTAATCAGTGCTAGCGTGCTAGCAGAGAAATGTCAAATGTCCTTCAGAGTATCAATCTAGTGTTTTATTCTAATATGTGTATATATACATATACATATATATTAATTGGTCTTAAACCTTCTCTTAAGTGGAAGCAAATACATAGGGTTGCAAGTCTGTGCATCAACTTTGGTTCCACTGGTGACAGCATGAAATGTCAAAAATAGAGACAGGGCTCTATTTATCTTACTGACATTTGCAAATTGTGCAGACAGCTCTGTTAATTATAATGCATGTATTTTGATTCTGTCGTGGGCGCCTGCTTGTGCTGCTTGCTGTAAGAACACTGTGTCACGTATGTTTCCTAGAAATCAGCACTTCTGCTTCATGATTAAAGTGTTGATGTGCTGATACAGGCAAGTTAGAGGCCCCAGATGGTCTATAAACAGTCCAACTAGTGCATCAGTGCATGCACAGAACAAATGAGCCACCGATTTATTGGTTGTAATTAGAATGTTGAACTGAATTAAAATAAATTCCAATTTTGGAATGATGTATTAAATGTCATTACTGGGCTGATAAATAATTTGTCCCATTTATCTGAAGATAATATACTGTATCTGCCCTGTATCATGCAGTACTCACTAATCTCCTCTGAGAGTGGGGGGAACTCATAGATGTGCTCGCAGGTGTTCTTGCTGCTGGGGATGCAGAAACCAAACTCAAAGTCAAAGCTCTTCAGCAGCTGATCGCGGAAGTAGTGCCTCTCGATCATGCGGAAGTTATTGATGGGGATGTCACCTACGGTGAACTCAACACTGAATAACACAGGAAAGAACAAAGAAGGCAGGAAATACATGAGCAATTAATCTTTTATCCAATAGTCGATAGTACACCACATTCAGTCCAGTGTTGAATGTAATACTACTGCTATTCCTTTGAATTTTATAATGTTTATGAAATTCACCAGAGGTCATATTTATAAAATTAATTAGAGGTCACATTAGCTGAGATACCAATAATATTCTAACTGGTTCATTTCCTCCAGATGCCTGACATTCGCTTCCCCAGAGCGTGGCATATGGGAATTCATGCTCATTATTTATAACAAGGGACTTGTTGCATCTGTCTTATATTCCCCATATCTGTCCAAGAACTGCATTCACTGAGCAGGTTTAATTAAAAGCAACAATGTTTCAGTGCATTGGTCATCTCAACTTATTTGCTTTGACCTCAATACAGTCCATTCTGCAAGTCTAAAAACAAAGCTCTGCTGTGTAACATCTCTTCCCCAAGACTTCATTGCATTTCCTGTACAAGGTTCATTTTTTTAAGAATGCAGAAGGACTCCTCATTTTACAACCTCATCTCCATCTGCTGTATCTATCTTGTGCTGTTGATTACGGTGGATGACATTTTGATGCTTTTGCCTGAAAAAGTGTTGACTGGAAACCTATTTACAATACCAGCCTCTGTGCAGCTACAGCATTCCATGGTACTGTATGTCCTCCAATAACAAAAACAGACTCAATTTCACTTACGTGGCTCCAACCTGACGTAGCCGTAGGAATGCTGGTGTGAACTGATAGCGCACAAATCGTCCAGCGTTTGGGTCAATGTCTCTTTTCTCTCCACCTTTGTCTAAAGCAAAACATGAATTTCAGAAAACAATGCAGTACAGTGATGCTGGAAAGTTTGCGGACCCTTTAGAATTTTCTATATTTCTTCATAAATATGACTTAAAACATCATCAGATTTTCACACAAGTTCTATAACTAGATAAGAAGAACCCAGTTAATTAAATGAGACAAA